>VOPJ01006922.1:50260-104080 GCA_014673585.1 Semibalanus balanoides | reverse complement strand
ACATAATAGACCGGCTGTACATTGGTCACATTGCACGCAGCAGAGCCTTCATATATGCCTTCAAGAAGTTGGATTTTCTAGCCCGAGGCTGGAGACCGAGGGTGTGACGCGACGCCTGGACGACTTGCAGCATCTCCCAGTCAACGAATTTGTATCGGACCAGCATCTGGGCGCGAAGAAGGTTGTGACTAAGTAAATATATGCACGGTACAATGCAGTTAGGGTGTAACAATTATCATAGATAGTGATAGGACAGCGATTGTGGAGGTCAAAATTGTGGCGTTCTCCATTGGTCGCGTTATATACGTTGTTGCCGAGTCCGCTCGATGCAACATGCCACTCGTCTTGTATTTGCACCTGCCACATATCATAATCATTTATTTCAGTTGTTGGTTTCAGAGCTCTTTGAATGGTGACATACTTTGTAAAACAATGCATATTGGCAGCAGAACTAAACATAACGTCGTCGTCCATATTTGCGTCACCAACGCAACTGATAACAATGCTAGGACAATGATGGAACTATGGCAATAAGTATTATAAAACAACTATTTTTTTTGCCCCAGAGCGGCGACTGTCTGAAGCTGCGTACTCGTACGATGTGTGGCTTGCAGCCAAGAATTTCGCCCGTAAACTTAGGAACAATCAAAAAAGGCCCAGGGCCAAGAACCGCCGCATTTGGCGCGTGGTTCGCCACTGTGGAGTCAGTGACGTGTCGGGATAAACGCAGTGGTTCGAGAAGCTGGCGTAATGCCGGTCCGGCCATGGTAGAGAGTGTGGACGGCACGTGGCTCGAGGGGGAATGAGCCGATTTGGTCCGGCCGACTTAAGAGAGGCGTCGCATAGCCTCCCAGAGAGGCAGCTGGCCCGCGCACAGAGAAGAAGATAAGGACTCTCGGGCGGACAGCGCGATGAGAAGGTGAGGTGGGTCTGAGGGCGATGGGCCCTTCCCAGGGACCTCTGTTTGGGGTCCAACGTTTCGGGGGTGTTACTCTGTTTTGGCTGCGTGGGAAATATTCAATTTGGTTCAGGGGAACGTCTAGTATCAGGTCTGGGGTTTAAAGAGTACGGCTTGACGAAGGTTTGTTGAGAGAGGCGGTTTATAATAAATATGTTTGTAATTTGGGCCTAAGACGGAAATGTTCAGTGGCGAGGAGTTGAAGATATTGCAACGGACGGGACAATGAAGTGAATTCGCGGAAGGGAAAGAAGGCCAAGTTGCGCCAAATAGGCGTGACTTGCATAGAGGCCTTTTAAATCGGTGACCCGGAGTCACGTTAGGTCCCGGGTACGTAAACCTACCGGCATGAGCTGGGCGAAGCATTCACATTGAACCACTGTAGTGCGATGCGGGAGTTGGACGCGGGGGCAGCGCATGCCACGGGGTACATCTGGCAGGTGGCAGCTGGTTCAGGCGGTTCCCCCCACGGTTACTACGGGAATCGGCTCAGTTGAAGTCTGACCTGTGGACCGGTGCCCTGGGAGACGTGACGTGGGTAACCCGTGCGTGCATGGCAGTGCAGCGTGCACTAAGGTGCAGCGTGCCAGGTGCAGCAGACGTCGCGGCGGTACAGTGCGGCACGTGAAACCCCACTTCTGACTTACATGACTGCGCTGCTGCCGGTGGAAAGCCGACCCCGAAAATGCCAAAGGATGTCCCATGATGATGATGATCGATTTGGGTTTAAGGGCGCCTCAACTGTAAAGTTATGTGGCGCCCATAACATCAGATCAAAAAGAAAACACTAAAGCAAAACGATTACTCAACCCAACAGGAGGGTTAGTAGTGTTACACACCCAGTGTGCAAGTGAGGCAAAACAGTGAACGGAACTTACAACCTGCAACAAAACGCAAGACAAATAACACTAAAACCAAACTCAAGAAAAGGAGGAGAAGATCACAGGAAACCAACAACGCAAGAAACGAAAAAACCTCAGAAATGTGGCACGAATCATCGCCCAACACCTCCTGAAAACTGAAGTGCTGAACGCCAAAAAAAACTCACACGTTCATTACGAAGATGTCGAGCAGGAACAACAAGCACTGGCGAACGACAGCAACATCCCACATCGAGAGCAGCGCGGCCAGCCGTTCTCCGCACCGCAGGTATTTGTGGTGGCATAGGTAATGGCCGATACGGAGTCGGCACAGGTTCAACCTCCTCCACTCTCAACTTACGACCAACGGAATGCATGGGGTAAAGTTGCGGCTTAAGCTCTTTCAACTTGGAAGCCACCTCGTCCCAGGCACATTGCCACTTCCTCCACACGTATTCCTTGAATACAGGGAATAGGTCTGTGGCAGGTAAGGGGAGCGAACGAGTGCATGCTGCTCGTGTAAGCCCTTTTAGCAGCCTGATCTGCCTGCTCGTTTCCCGCTAGGCCCAACGTGTCCAGGAATCCAGCACAAGCAACGACTTGACTTTCCTGCGCGGTCAAGAGATGTGAGAAGACCTACAAACATCCTGTAAAAGGGGATGAGATGGGTTGAAAGCCATTAGCGCCAAGAGGCTACTAAGCGAATCCTAAAAATCAACGTAGCGAAGACCCTCGCAGACCTCAAAAAACTGAGGGCTTTGTGTATAGCAACCAGCTCGGATGTATACACTGTAGCATGAGAAGGCAAAGTGAAAGACCGGGTGGTGAGATCCATTACAAACGCGCAGCCCACGCCTGCATCAGTTTTGGATCCATCAGTATAAGTGTGGGTGTATCTGTCATAGGATCCAATAACTTCTAGCGCCCGGCTGCGGAACTCTTCCGGCAGAGTGTCATCTTTCGAAATTCAGCAAGGGATACATCGACAATGGGTGTTGGCAGCTCCCAGGGTGGATGCGCGGCGGTGTCAACTTCGTGACATCCCCGCAGCTAATACCAAAAGAAGTCATTACACACTCTCGAATTCTCGTGCAAACGGAGAACTCGAGACTCTGCGTGCTGAAAAAACCGAATAGCGCGCACCGAGAAAAGACATGGCTGTAGTGGAAGACTTAGGCATCTTGACGAGCTTACAGGCATACGAAGACTAAAGCTTGCGCCCTGAAGATTAGGGGTGGCTCAGAGGACTCAGCAAGAATACTGTGAATGGTGACGATACGAACGCCCCTGTCAACTATTCGCAATGCGTGTTATGACAGTGTCCAATGTTCGCTGCTTGTGGAGCAAGCACACGTCATAAACTATCAAGCATAATCCATTTTGAACGAATCAAATCGATACAAAGAAGAGCGTTGCTCTGTCCGATCATACGTGGTCCGAAAACACACTTTAAAATGTTGAGGCTTAAAACACTTGTCTCTAAGCTTTAAATGCTGCCTATAGTCAAGGCGCTATTCGAACTCATCCAAGAAAGCGACAGACGCCGAAAGGAATATCTTCACGTACAGTAAGAGGAACATTGGAGCAATGTCCCCGTCCGCGGCAAAAATGAATGCGCAGTTTTCTAGTTGAAAAACGGAAAAGCATTGGACGTAAGCCCACCTTCAAACGGTTTTCAACAGCCCAGCTGAAGCTGACGCGTCAATGATGGACTCGAAGAACGACGAAACAACCAGATGGCCAAATCGTCACTACAGAAGAGTGTCCAACAGACTGAGGCAGCGAGTTTCCAGCATCATTTAATCATCAGGCGAATAAAGGCAACACGAGAACGCCGCCCTGGGCACTCCATTCTCCAGTTAAAAGGGATAGAAAATGATTTCCCAACCGCGCACTCGAGAAAAAAAACGTTCCAGTAAAAAGTTTTGTAAAAAGCGATCCTAAGGGCCAACGATACCATGGTTATAAAACCTCAAACAAGAATTCCATGACGCCACGTCGTGTCGTAGGCGCCCTCATACGTCGAAGAAGACGGCACCACCACGTGACGCCGTTTGCTTAAAAAGCGAGCGGATAAACAGTATCCAAGGTTATAAACCCGGTGGTCGACGGTACTACGACCCTTCCTAAAACCGCACTGAGCAGGTGTAAAAATATCGTTGCTCTCTAAAAACCATAAAAGACGGACGTTTACAAGCTTCTCCATCAGCTTGCACATACAAGATGTCAGCGAAATGGGCCTGTAGTGAAGTGGGTCTAGACCACTTTTGCCAGGTTTGAGGAGTGGCACAACCCCGCCTCTCGCCAGGCATCCGGAAAATCTCCTTCTAGCCACATACGATTAAAAACAGCAAGGAGAACCTCGAGTGCACAACTTGGAAGCTGGCGTATCATGTCGTTGTGCACCTCATCGGGACCCTCAGACACACTCCGAACTTGCTTACAGCGACCTCAACTCAGCCATAGAGAAGGCTGGTTGTAGGTCAGCTGTTCGGAGGTGGAGAAGTCGACCGGTTTGGCCTCACAACGACGTTTCAGACGCAAGAAATGTGGGTCGATAACACCTGTTCTACAGCGTTCTGCTAATGCACGAGCGATCTCGTTGGTACCAGAAACCGACGCATAATATAGCTCACCCTGTTACCTCAAGCACGGGAGCGCAGGTGCAGAAAAACGGGGCAGAAATCCGTTTTATGCGGGACCACATCGAAGACAAATGGTGAGAAACCGTTCAAACCTGCCCGAACGTACTTCCTCCAGAGGCACGCTAGCTTCCTGGATGGTCACGGCCGGGCATGTGCCGCTGGCCTTCTAAGGCAACCATGGTTTTGCTGTTGTGGAGTTATCTATCGAAGGCTTTAAAGCTCTCGGCGTGGCCCTGATGGCGATACGGCATTCCATCTGTCCACCATGAACAGGAATACGGTGAGGGACCCCTTGTCTCGGATGCATGCTGAGCGCATCTACCAGAAGCAGTGACTCCACTACGGAAGGAGTCCTGTGCGGGGCCCTCCGACTCTGAGAAGACCACTTCAAGGCGTGCCTGGAAATCTCCCCAGTCTGCCTTCCTCAAGTTCCAACGAGGCGGCCGCGTTCCAAGAACAACCTCCTCTTGGCACTCCAGCCAAACCGGGAAATGATCGCTACCCATGGCGTCCTCAGCTACACCCAGGAAGGTGTCATTAGCTTGGGGACTGGCAACACTGAGATCCAAAACGGAAGTGCTAACCGGAAAGCATAGTAAAATGAGTAGAGAGCGGTATTTAAAAGACAAAGTTGTTCATCGTTAAAAAGAAAACGACGATAAAAGTCACCACGGGCCAGGTGCTATCACCCCCATACAGAGTGTGAAGAGTTAAAATCTCCTAAGAGCAAAGACGAGCGGAGCTCAGTTGTCACTGTCGCAACTCTGGCAAGAGGGATGCGACAACAAGGCGGGCAGTAAATGGAGCATACCGTTACCTCAACGGTGAATAAAAGAAAGGCGAGCACAACCACCTGCCAGCGTGCAACGCACACTAATTGTCTCGCAGGTACGGTGTGGTGGACGGCGAGCAGGACTCCACCGTGCGCAACCGTGTCTGCCGACAGATCCTTGCGAAAAACTGAGTATCCTCTCATGGCAAAGAAGGACTCAGGTGCAAGTTTCGTTTCCTGGAGACATACTGCAAGCGGCCGTTGCCGGCTTACAAGCAACTGCAGCTCCGGCGCTTGTTCCTTACGCCTCTACAGTTCCACTGTAAAATACTCTGCATGGGGATAGTTTAAAAGTGCGCTAAAGCGCCGAAAACATAAAAACGACTAAAAGAACGGTAAAATTTCCCAAGGACACTGACCATGTTCAAGAGAAATAGTAAGATGATAAGACTAGAGGCGACTAAAAATGCTCTTCTCCACCTGACGCAGAGCTCTCCCGGAAGTAAACCCGGGAGTGACCCTGACGCAGCCCCCCGTCGGCCGAGCTAGACCGGCCTGTTGCGCCCGGTTCAAACCTGAGACGAGCTCGGGGGCTATCACCCTCCGTGGGCGAGCCCTCCCAAGGCAGGGTCCGCTTAGGAGGACGCCCTGGGGCGGAGGGAGGCTCTACCTGTCTCGGAACCGAAGGCGGAGTCGCCGGCGGCGGCCGAGACGGCAGAGGGGGAGGAGGAGGAGGGCCCATGAGAGACGGTCTTGCGACCGACGGCGTCTCTGGGCCACGAGAAGTCGTTGCAACAGCAACGGAATCAGCTCCATGGGGGCGTTTGGCCTCCTTCGCTTTCTCCGCCAGGCGGCGGCGTTTAGCCTCGCGCGCACGTTTCTCCTCCTCGCCCCGACGCAACGCCTCTATCGCTGCCGTGACCGGGGACCGGGACGGCGCAGAGGAAGCCTGCGCAGAGGGTGTCACGCTCTTGGCGTGTGCAGAATCGGTTCGCAGGGAACCGGAGCTCCGTCTGCTTTGGACCAGGGTCCATCCACCATCCTGGTCGGGATCATCGACCGGTAACGATCCGGTCGGGGACGTTTGGGTCGTCGCGGTTGCCACCATCATGGCAGGCGGCGGCGGAGTGAGAGGTCCCGACAACGACGACGGGACGCTGAGTCCTGTGACTGGCGTAGTCCGAAAGACTGCAGCAGTGAAACAAGCTGCGGCCAGATTTTTTTTCCCCCCGCCCGCCTACATTCTCCGCCTTCCGGTCGAACTGGGCGCGTCTCCCTAACCGCATGGCATAGGATTTCTTGGTGGGTGGCATGGTAGCGATCTCTCGCTTCCCTGAAAGAGAGCTGTTGAGAGACTTTGATGGCCATTATCTCTTTCTCAGCAAGATAAGCAGGGCACTTTGGGTCAAAGGCACCATGCGGTGCCTGGCCACGGTCACAGTTGACACACGTCAGAGTTCCAGCTGTGCAGCTTTCACCCGTGTGTTCCCTGGATGAACACTTCCCGCACACCGTCGGGTTCTTACAACGGTCTCTGGTGTGACCGAAGCGGAGACACCGGAAACAGCGCATGGGGCTAGGGATAAAAGGGCGCACCTTGACCCAACATACCCTACGACGATTTCATTTGGCAAGTCGATCTGATTAAAAGATAAGACAATGGTTCGTGTTGGCACCACCACACCCTTTCTCTTTGACAGGATCCGGCGCGCGCTTGTCACGCCGAAATCTGCGAGTCATCAGCATATCTTCGTCACTCATGTCGTCCAGATCAAAAACAGTTGAATGACACCTTTGCTCGAGTTTTTAGGTCCCTGTGCGCCTCGACTTTGAAGGGAGACGAACCACTCTCTTTCCGGTTCTCGTCCTCACCGTGTAAGTGAAGTGAGTTGACAGTCAAGAGCTCGCTCGGCCTGAGCACTGTGGACAAACTCACTTCGACTCCCAACCGTCCCGGAGCTTGTCAAACCCGAGTGACCTTACGCTAATCGGTCACATCCCTCCCTTCGCTGGAATGGTCGAGGGAGGAAGTTTCCTGGTCTCGACAGGACAGGACCAGAACTCTGGGGGCACAAACAGAGGAACGTTCCCGGCCTGTTTCCCTTAACAGCCTAACGTCACTTCTTTCTGTTCCCCTGCCACCGGCAGTGGAACGGAGTCAAGTCGCTGGCGGGTGTCAACACCACCAGACGGAGCGGTTCGGGCCATCGCCGAAGCCGATGGGAGAGGGGTGGCCGAAGCCGATGGGAGAGGGGCGGCCGAAGCCGATGGGAGAAGGGCGGCCGAAGCCGATGGGAGAGGGGCGGCCGAAGCCGATGGGGGAGGGGCGGCCGAAGCCGAGGTCAGGGGGTTTGAGTCTGAGGTATCCCTTAGAAGCAATTGGTCTCTTCCCACTCCCAGCCCGACGCTCCGCAACGGCGCCGCTTACGAAGGCCTTAGGACTGGGGAGTGGGCTGTAAACGGGGCTTTGACGACGCCCTCCCAAGAGGGGAGAGAGAGACTCACCACCCCCTCCGTTTGGGCGCCGCCTCCTCCCTTAACGCCTTAAGCCGAGACGCAACCAGGGGCAGCAGTAAAGCAATCCAAACCGCCGCGGACGAGTGCACGCAAAAAAAACCCCCCCGCGGCAAGCAAGCAAGCCAAACCACAGCCCCGGCAGCAGCCGAACAGAAAAGCTTCTCAGTGCGGCGCTCCACTGAGTGTCCCGCCCTTCCGGAAATCCAGGCCAAAGAGGAGTGTTCCACGCTCCCGCGACTAAACCGCGCGGTAGGTGGCTCAGCCCCCCATGGGAGGAAGGGGGAAAAAGGAAAGGGGAAAGGGGGGAAAAGAGGACCCTTTCATCCGGGTACGGGTCGAAAGCGCTTAGTCGCAGAAAAAGTTGCCAATAATAAAAAGCCAGCCGCCCCCTGCCACACTATGGTAATTTGCCAGGCAATACACATA
The DNA here is from genome assembly GCA_014673585.1 of Semibalanus balanoides. Classification (NCBI taxonomy): domain Eukaryota; kingdom Metazoa; phylum Arthropoda; class Thecostraca; order Balanomorpha; family Balanidae; genus Semibalanus; species Semibalanus balanoides. Next base: position 95,902 of record VOPJ01006922.1, on the reverse strand, counting down.
GTGGGCGAAAGAAGCCTGTTCGGGTTCGGGCGACTACACCCGACCGTCAAAAACCCGCAAGAAAAGGAGGCTTCAAGCGGGGACGTCTAGAAAACTGAGTGGGGAGAGGGGTTAGGACTTGTTACGGGGAATGCAAAATTGGACTGGGGCTGGGCCGGGGGGTGAAGTGGTGAAGGGGGATGGAGGGGGGGTTAGCTGGGACCCGAGGGGGCGCTACTCCCCTTACACCGGCCGAAACCGATGCCCCTGCGGGCAAATATAAAAGAAAACAAAACTTCAAATATAATTGAAGACATTTTCTAATGTAGTTCAGCTTTGAATCGACATTTTGATTAAGCTATACTTAATTATTTTAAAGGAAGTCATTACAATCATTTTGATTTTAATAAAGCCATAATTTCTTCAACAACGCACTTCCACCAATACAAAAGGTTTTACCATGCTTTTGAACAGCGGGGCAGAGCGGTGTTCGAAGGAAAAAGTAAACTGTTTCCTTATAACAAACAATGGTGCGCTTTCGGGCATAACCTTCTGTATAATTGGCTTTGCAAGTAGCTTAACCAACAGCACTCGTGACTCGGACACTGACCAAATTGGAGTCACCCGGTCGCCTGTCGCCTGGAGCATGCAACACCGCCGGGTGGCCGACTAACCCGGTCACCAGCGCTCGGCTGCAGTACCAGGTAGCGATGACGGTATCAGTCGCCGCACGGTGGGCAGCATGACTGTGTAACCGGTCCGCCCCCTCAACTGCCCGCTACCGACCACTGCTATCAGCTGTCCCTTCATCATACGACGAACAGCGCTGACGAATAACATCCCTCACCACCTTCTCCGGTCACACATCCACAATCCGCCTCCCAGGGACGGCATGTTGACGTCAACACTCAACAGCGACACACGGTAGGCTAGGCTAGGTTAGCCTAGGTCAGATAAGTTGCAGTAGATTGGTTCTGGTAATGACGTCATTCTGGTATGAACGTCATTCGCGTACTGACCTAACGCCATGCAAAAGTGGGAAATGCCGTACCGTGATTATTACCTCTGTAAATGAGTTGCCTAGTACAAGCCGACCTAGTAATGTGGTCTTCCCTTTTTTTAAGTTTCCTAAAAACTCATCTAATTTCACTTCTGTAAATGAAGGACTAATTTTTAAGGGAACATGGTGGTGCGTAGGACACATGTTCCCTCTATTCAGTCCTTCATTGTTAAAGAAGTGAAATATATAAATTATATAAACTACAAAAGGAAGCCACAATACTTACCGGCTCTGCGTCCCTCAACAGCCTCCAGCCGACTTTCCTACCCCACCTCACCACCTGCTACCACCCTCCCACCGTCGCCAAGGAACCGCTTCCACCCGGCTGGCCCGGAGCGGTGCCGGGGCGGAACCGGCGCGCACGACTCGTGTGCACTGACACTCTGTGGTGGGGGCCGAGCAGCGCCGGTACCGCCGGTGCCGCGGGCGACTCCCAGGCCGCCCCGGCAGCACACACGGCACCGTGAGTCGTGAAGAAGAGGAGACGCCAAGGTCACGGTACACACAACAGCAAGGTCACCATACTCACGGCGTCACTAACCACCTCACGATACACAGGACACGATTACGCCACACGACTGACCTGTCCTTCCCTTCTGGAGCTACAAATCCGCGCAACAAAGCCGGGAGGCACTGCTTAGAAAGCTTATAAATCCTACCGCAAGGTGTCACTTCCAGTCAGACGGGTCCAGGGATACCGGTCAGGCCGATTGCGTGGCGGCTAATGTCAGGGTTTTTACGCTGTTGACCCTTATTTGGGCCCGATCGGTATGAAAGGATAAGAGTCGCCGTTTATGACCAGCATGCGTTGATTAGTGAAGGTCCCGAGTCGCTATCTCTGATAGGTTCTGAGTTTCAGGCTTAGCAGTAGCGTTTTTTTACCGTTCCTGGGCCCTGGTGGACCTGGCCCGATCGGTATTAAAGGCGAAACGGCAAAGTTTCTGGCGGATAGCGTCGATTAGTTGAAGGTCCTGAGTCGCTTATCTTTTAAAACGCCTGAGTTTCAAGCGTGCAGAAGCGTTTTGGCCTTCTTTGGGCCCGAATCGGTTCATGCAAGGCAAACCGGCACCGTTTCCAACCATGCCGCGTCGATTTGTGAAGGTACCGAGTCGCTATCTCTGATAGATTCTTAGTTTCAGCGTGGCAGAAGCGTTTTCGGATCTTCTTTGGGCCCTCGTAAGCCTTCTTTGGGCCCGATCGGTATGAAAGGCCAAACGGCACCCCCACAAGAGTGTAGTAAGAATGAAGTCCCTAGCTTATGTAGCTGCAGAGTTTCAGCGTGGCAGTTACCCATGGCAATGCAATACATACCCAGACACACCGTTATCGGCCCAAACGACATGCGCGCAGTCCGGTGGTAAAATAACGCGGTGCCTCCCATTAACACCCCTCTAACGTTACGATCCACGGTAACGAAACACGTTCGTACCGCAGTCGTGATGTGAAGACGAAAAGGTCAGAGAGCCGCTCGCATGAACTGACAGGTGAGTAGTTCACTCTCAGTCATGCTACAAATGAAAAAGAGACGAAAACATGCATGCTAAGTTCCGCTGACGTCCACCAACTCACATGCTCAGGCTGGAACTGATGACACAGGCGATTGGAGACGTGCTGCCGGCCAACACCCACTGGCCGGCCCTCCGACTCCCGAGACAGTTCAGCACTGCACGGCACCACCCAGGACGGTCAACTAACCACGGTCACACAGTGAGGTATCCGCAGCGGTGGACAACCCGGACCACAGCGCCACTCAGACCATGACCGCAGCCTTCAGTCACAAGGGCGGCGCCAACCACTGGGAGGCCGTCACAGGGTAGTGCCGCGTTATAAAGTCACACCAGCTGACGAGCAGGCCGGGTGAGGATTTTTTAGCTCAGATCGCTCGTCGCAGCGAAAATCCAGACTAAGCAAATCATTGGAGTGTCTGTTTTGTTTATCGAGTTTTCAGAGCATTTTTCAAATACTTTCGCTTTTCCGATTGGAGTAACACCGATCACGAAATAATATTCTTCTAAACATGACTATACGAGCCCGAGTCAGGCATAGTCTGCCCCCTCCTTCACTGCTCGCTGACGAGTTATCGTCGCGGCGCCTCTGCGCTGCCTAAGGCGTCTCCCTCGTCAGGGTCGGACGGACCACACGGCGTAACGCAGTGACGTCACCGCCGACAGCAGCTGACCGTGACGACGCCGCCGGGACGCCACCGCCGGGGGTGAGTCACCGAGTCACACCGGCAGCGGCAGAGATAGAGACAAAAGAGGCGCTGACGCTGAATAATCCGTCCCCCGGGGACGCAACTCCCCTCGGGCCCGGAGGGGCCACAAACCCGCAGTGTCGGCGGAGGGGTACCTACCCGCCCCCAGGACCAGCCTCAGAGTCTCGGCAAGGTTAGGTCTGCAGCTGCCGGCGAAGGGTACCTAACCAGCCGGAAACAGAGCCTCGCGTCAGTCGGGCCTGTTACCTCCCGTGTTCTTCACTCACATCAAAGAACGATCTCGGATCAGCTGTCCGATTTTACGTGTGATCATGTGCTTCGCATGTTTCGCATATATCGATGCAAGTTACGAACATATCCCTAAGGCTCCAGCTCGGTTAGCTCAGCTGATGTGGTCTCCATTACCACACAGCCCATGTCCTGTCACCCGACCGTGACGACGTCCGGCGTCACGTCTGACATGTCTGACACGACAGATGCCACCCACCGCTGACGTGCCGGGGGCGGCCTTCAAACACAGACGCCCCCCGGGTGGTGGACTCCCTCCCGCGCCAACATGGCTCGGTCCACACACAGACACACAGACAGCAGTGGGAGTCGCCGGCTGACCGGGCCAGCAATACCCGGCCCAGCGCCGGCTGACCGGGCCAGCAATACGCGGCCCAGCGCCGGCTTGACCGGGCCAGCAATACCCGGCCCAAGCGCCGTGCTGAACCTAAGAGCCAGCATAACCGGCCAGCCGCCGGCTGACCGGGCAGCATACCCGGCCCAGCGCCGGCTGACCGGCCCAGCAATTACCCGGCCCAGCGCCGGCTGACCGGGCCAGGCAATACCCGGCCCACCGACCGGCTGACCGGGCCAGCTAATACGCGGGCCCAGCGCCGGCTGACCGGCCAGCCAAACCCGGCAGGCCGGCTGACAGAACCAGCAGTACCCGAAACAGCGCCGGCTGAGCCGGGCCATGCAATACCCGGCCCAGGCGCCGGCTGACCGGGCCAGCAATACCCGGCCCAGCGCCGGCTGACCGGGCCAGCAATACCCGACCCAGCGCCGGCTGACAGAGCCAGCAGTACCCGGCCCAGCGCCGGCTGACCGGCTCCATGGTCAGCCAAGCGAGGCGGGATCAGCGCCAGCCTGGGTTACACACTGCAGGGCCTGCCCCCGTCGCCTGTCACCCGTCCGGCAGATAGTAGCCGTCCGGCAGTAGCCGTTCGTCACCAGTCCGGCAGAGGCCCTGTCCGCTGCGCAGGGTCAGCACCAGCACTCAGCAGGCGCGGCAGGGAAGCACCGGTGTTCCGGTTGATGTCACCGCCGGTCACAGGTGAGAGGCGCCAGTGAAAGTGACCGGCCAGCCGATCCCGGCCGCTGCTGAGCCAACAGCCACTACCGACCGGCCGACGACAGCAGGCTACAGTTTATCTGGCAGACAGTGCAATTAGTCGGGGTGACCCCTCTCATCCCCTGCCTCCCTTACTCCCCCGGACCCAGCCTCGTCGTGGGAAAGGAGCCGGGACCCCCGAGCCATAGACAGCGTAACAAGGGGGGGGGGGCACCGGGGCACCTTGAATTCGCAAGGGGACACGCATACCAAAGCCCCCTTAAATTTTGTATGGCTAAGGTTCAATATTTAGGTCTAGCTATCAAATTTATGGAAACAATTTGAATAATGCCGTGATTATTTACGAGCGTAATAATGCAGGCCTGACATTTCCGTTGAATAGGTCAGACCAGGGTCAGACGCCCAGAGATTGCGTCATGCGTCAATGTCATGCAGTAGTTTAGACCACGACGGAAACCACGCTAATACACATAATGGCAATGCGCAGCTTATTAAAGTTACCCGCGCTCCGCTGGGGAAGGGGCAATATCTGCAACTCCGGATTTCCCAAATAACTTGACTATTATTATAGATATTGACGTACAACTTACAGTACTTAATGCTACATCACTTCAACGTCTTCTGAAGGTAAAAAATCAATGGAATATAGGTAGTACTTTGGGAGATAATGACGTTTTAATGACGTCATGTCATAATATATATTTGTTATATAAATTAGAGAAACAAAATATGGAAGATAACCAAAACAAAATTCAAAACAATAAACAACCTCGCGACGTGCCAGGGGGAGGACGTTTAGAGCCCCCCCCCCCCTCTAAAGTTTCTCAAGAAAGACAGCAAAAAAAAAAAGTTTTTTGCACAGGTGTTCGGGCATCAATTACCCACATTGTGTAAAATTATGCACTCCGACTCATCTCAGGTCAGGTCACCAGGCCAGGTCACGTGACCCCCACCCCCAAAAACCGTTTGCGGTCGTACCAAAGCCACCGTTTTTTGACCGATCGGTTTCGAACTTACAGGATTTCATAAAGTCATAAGTACCTACAATTCATTTATCTCGGATTTTGTATAGGGTCCACTAGTGCTAACCAGCCCGCTCCGCTGGGCGATTACCTACAGGTGTCTGAAAATGTCCGAAAATGTCCAAAGAAATATGTGTATCTCCGTCCGAAGAACAAATCCGTCTTCGGACAAATACGGGATTCCTAAAGTTGTGTTTGTACCGATTGACACCACTAATGCGTATACATACACTTGAGACAGCCCCCTGGATAATGTTGCAATTTGCAGGATTTTCACTGAATCTGGTTGATTGCCGGGCGGCGAAATCCTTCGCTTGAGGAATGAATGGTCCCGAGTGACTTCGGGCTGTGGAAACAAGCGCATGACCAAAGCATGGGGTTGGGATGGGGAACGCTGGGCTGGGTGCCGCCGCGAAGTGTCCTTCCTTTAATTGCTGCTGCTCTATCTGGTGGAGTTGGGTCTGTGGGGACTGACGCTGACATATCCCTCGGCACTCGCTGAAAACTGTCGCCTGTGCCTTCGTTTCCTACAGACACCGGCCCGGCTCGTTTCCCACGGCGAGGCTGGGTCCGGGAGAGAGAAGGGGGAGGCAGGAGATGGGAGGGGTGTCGCCCAGACTCATTGGATTGCCTGCAAGATAAGATGTACATACCTGCTACAGCAGCGAGCGGCGGAGGCCCGGCCCGGCACAGTGGCAAGCCATTGGGAGGTAACAGGCCCAACTGACGTGGGAGGTAACAGACCCGACTGACGTGGGAGGTAACAGGCCGACTGACGCGGGGGTAACAGACCCGACTGACGCGGGAGGTAACAGACCCGACTGACGTGGGAGGTAACAGGCCGACTGACGCGGGAGGTAACAGACCCGACTGACGCGGGAGGTAACATATCCGACTGACGTGGGAGGTGACAGACCCGACTGACGCGGGAGGTAACAGACCCGACTGACGCGGGAGGTAACAGACCCGACTGACGCGGGAGGTGACAGACCCGACTGACGTGTGAGATAACAGACCCGACTGACGCGGGAGGTAACATGCCCGACTGACGTGGGAGGTAACAGACCCGACTGACGTGGGAGGTGACAGGCCCGACTGACGCGGGGAGGCGTCATGACGTCACGACGGAGAGCGGCCGCGCGGAACACGGCAGCCAGCGGAGACGGAGCGGACATCACGATTGATTAATGTCCCGGACTGCGACCCGCAGCTGACTGCAATGGACGCTGTCCAGACATGTCATGTCAGAGGAGGAATGGTGAATGATGAACTGAGTAGCGTCAGCGGCAGCCGCCGAACCGTAAAGTAATCTTGGCCGAACCTGCCGCAGCATCATGACTGCATATTGGTTTGGTCATCAAACGAACGCTGCTGGCGATTATTTGAAGCTGCATAGGCTTCACAACTAGCAGCTGTCGCGTGTTCATTTAATGATAAACAGAACTTGTTACTAGGCTACCACTGTGCAGTCGAACATTAAAAACCAGCATCGAAAACCCGGTCACCCGACGACTCCCTAGCCTTATGGATCCGACTAAAAAGCTGGTCAGAAACTGATAAAAACCATTCCGATGTTCCGATCTTGCCAGCTGGACCAGGGTCCACACACGCAGCCCACACAATCAAATGCTGAATATCGTAAACAAACACAAACAATACAGCCGGTTTAGGCTCACCCCGGTAACAATTTCCTGTCCGTTAACAATCATAATACAAATCTCCACAGTTAAGCCCGCCTGTGCGGCGCCATGCCACGAGCTGCAACGAAACAATTAAACGGCGCGAGCAAACTGGGCAGTGGGCACCCAGGAAGCGCGTCAAGGCCACCTGCGCGCCACAGGACCAGAAGGCATTCCAGATACTGACCAGGACCGGGCCACACACCGGTGTGATTAACATACGCCTACAGTACAGCCTGAGGGCATTCCTAGATTACTGACCTAGGGCTACACCGGGACTACCTGCACAGCACCAGGAACTAGAAAGTTATTCAGTGACTACCAGGGCTAACATTCGGGACCACCTGCGCATGCACAGGATACAGAATGCATTCGCTTGATACTGACCGGTATTGCGGCTTACAGACTGATCAGGGACACCTGCATGCAGCAGCAGGAACAGAAGGTTATCCGATATCTGACCAGGCAAGGCTAACTATCCGGGGGCATCCAGTGCGCTAGCACAGGGAACTACGAAGGCATCTCCAGATACTAGACAGGACTAAGCCTAGCGACACCTGCGCAGCCCAGAGGAACAGAAGGTATATTCCAGAAGCAGACCAGGCTACAGGGGAACCGACCTGCGCAGCACAGTGAACAGAATGCAGTTCCAGATACTTTGACAGAGGCTACACTCCGGGACCACCTGCACAGCACAGTGACGAGATATTCAAGATTGACTGACAGGGCTACAACCGCGATCCACGCGTGCACAGCACAAGGGACCAGAAGGCATCCAGGAACTGACTCAGGGCTACACCGGTGACCACCTGAGGATCAGCACAGGACCAGAAGGCATCCAGGATATCTGACCAGGGCTCACCCGGGAACACCTGCACCAGGACAGGACAGATCAGCAATTCCCAGATACTGACCGGTACAACCGGCCACCTGCACAGCCACAGAACGCCGACGGTATTCCAGCATACTGACCGCTGGCTAACACCCGGGACCACCTGCACAGCCAGGACCGAGAAGGTATCAGATGACTGACCAGGGCTACACCGGGACCACCTGCGCAGCACAGGAACAGAAGGCATTCCAGATACTGACCAGGACCGGGCTACACACCGGGGTGATTAACATACGCCTACAGTACAGCCTGAGGGCATCCGGCGTCATATTCGGACCAACACCAATGAACGTTACGAGTAGCGTTAGTCACGTACGGCTGCTGAACACCAGGATACCAGCTGCTCCAGTCCGACGCCTATGCAATGCCATACCCACGGCTCAGTGTACGAACACCAGGATACCAGCTGCTCCAGTCCGGCCTATGCAATGGCCATCCCACGGCTCAGTTGTAACGCAAGCACCAGGGAACGACCACAGCGTGCTCCCAGGCGGGGCCTTGTCCCAATGCATACCACGGCCTCAGGTTAGCTGAACACCTACGGAATACGGTCTGCAGTCCGGGCCCTATTGCATATGCTAATACCCGGTCGCAAAGACTAGTGTCACGAAATCAGGAACCAGCCAGCTCCGGTCGGGCCTATGCATGCCATTATATCTCTACGAGCTCAGTGTACGATAACACCAGGAATACCATGCAGCTCCAAGGTCCGGCCCGTTATGGCTCAGATGTATACCTACGGGCTAGTGCACGACACCGCCAGATTACCGAGTCAGATCCAGGCTATTGCAATCATACAACACGGCTCAGTTGTCACGAACACCGAAGAGAGATCTACTGCTCCAGTCCGACGCCTATCCAATGCTCATCCGACACTCCGGCCAGTCGTATCACAAAGCGACTCAACGAGACGCCAAGCCTATACTAAGGACCACGGAGCCGAGCGCGTAGGGCCGCAAAAATTCAGGTCCCGAGCGGGCCCTGAAAGCGTGGTGGGTCGTGACTTGCGGCTTGCCGGTATCATGCCGGGCGTCAACACAAGTTCGGAGGGCTAAAATAATCAAATCGTTTATTGCGTATTAATGAACAAGTAGACATTGCAGAATTGGCTGTTGCCATGGGCACTGGCGGTGCTACGATGTGGACCGGGCTTGAAATGCGGGTCCCTACTCATCTATGAGCCAGTGGGGTGGGGTGCCGGCTTTCCCTAGTTTTTTGTATACCAGTTTTATGCAATCTCTACCCAAGCCTGACTGCATCGTTCGGTATTACTATACTAGAACCACTTAGATGTAAAAAATAATAACCAGAGTTGTCTGGCATACTAACATGTGGTGCTTTAAACAGAGAACGCGTTCGCAACATTTGTCGCGACTACCAGAAATCGTGCCGATTTTTCGCCGGTTGGCAGTGAGCTTTGTCACTTGGCGCTGCCATTGCGCAGACGCAGTAAGCTGCTGGTCGGCTGCCTGTCCTGTGCTGTCTGTCGTTCTGTCTGTAGTTGGTCTGTCTGTACTGTGTTCTGTCTGTCTGCTTGCCTGTTAGGTCTTGCTCTACGCTACTGTCTGTCTGTCTGTTCTGTCGTCTGTCTGTCTGTCTGTTGTCTAGATGCTGATCTGTCTGTCTGTCTGTCTTGTCTGTCTCGGCTCTTGTTGTCTGTCTCGTAGCCGCCGCCGGCGTCCGTGGCGGTGCGGCACAGCGGCGACATTAGCGCTCCGGTCCAGCGGCGGCGCCGGCGGCTGACCGGCGCAGGCGGTCCGGCTTATCTGCAGGCCCACCGTGAGGCAGCCTCGCGCCGCCTAGGCGAACGCAGCAGTGCCCGTTGGCAAACCAGCTGGTCCCTCAGGACTCAACCCGCGTCGCCGAAGGAAACCGCACTGGGACTCGCGGCGTGAGTAGGAGGTCGGGCGACCCAGGCGGAGAGAGGGCGATCAAACAGCTTATATGAAGTCTGACGCCGCCGGCGACTCCGGGACAGCACGACCAAGACCGGGGGACAGGGACTTATAGAAGGCGAAGATGATAGAGGGAGACGAGGGCAGGGGCGGGAACTGTCCACGTCCGCGGACCCAGTCAACCAGGGGGAGAGGGAGTTAAGAGGAGAGCGATGGGCAGGCGAACTGTCACGACCCGCGGCACACTCAGGGCCAGGTGGAGAACAGACGGTGAAAGGCACAGGGCATGAGGAGAACGGACAGCAAGTGAGTTACATATTACCGAGTAGGATATCTAGATTAGGAGACGCAGCGTGAAGACAAAAACCGATGTTAACGACACATTACACAAGTGGAGTCCTAGCACGCAACGCACCAGTGCGCGGGATGAGCTACCTAAACAGTATGCAGTTGAGACAGATCATAAGAAACTTGATTATCAGGGTTTACAGGAATATACAGTCCTGTGCAATTAATCCGGGTAATACCAATACCGAAACACATCGTCTGAACGCTTAAACGTACTGCTTGATAAACAGTGTTGTCGGACCAATCTCCCAGGAAGCAGTTGTCCTGATCCCCAATATGGCCGGTCCCGTGCACTACTGGGCCCGGGCGCACTTGACGGGGCGCCGTATCAAATTCCCGCCAGTCCCAATAACCACGCTCCGAATAGCTGCGCGTGCCGGGCTGGCGCCGGCTGGGCGAACTTCCTCGGGTATAACTGGGGCGTGGTGCTACGATTAATATACCTAGCTGAACAGAAACAGCAGCGCACGTACCTCTCAGCCAGCGTGTACCGCTGCCGCCCTGTCCTGTTCAGCCCGGCCGGATAGGTCCGTCACTGTCACAGCCACGGTACGGAGCACAAGGCGGTAGCGGCCGGGTCTCAGGACAGAGTTACGGGCGCACTAGAGCACATTCATATGACCGCGTGGCGTGATCGTTTCCCGCGTCGCGGCCGGGTAGAGACTTCCCCTTGCCGCAGACGTGAACCCAATCACAGCCCCGAGGGTACCGCAGCATCCCATGTAATAGGTTATTCGCCGTTCGCTGTAGAACCACACCCTAACGGCGCTCACACTCAGTCCAGCCAAAGGTCGAGCACAGCTCTATAAACGGAGGGCGAACGTCCGTTAACTGCGGAGCCAGCGCCCGAGCGAGGACACCGACAAAGAGCCTGCCGCAGCCCCGCAGAAGATACCAGTGCGGTGGATGTGGTAAGGCAAGTACGAGCGCAAACACTGCTGAAGTTTGGCCTCAAGCACCGCGTGTTTACTCGCCAAATAAACTGCGAGCGTTTAAACATTTACGAAGGAGGCCAGCTTTGATGCCTACCACCTCTGGGGCCGATCAGGGCCGGATCAGGGTGACGGCAGGTGGTTCTACACGGCGGACTGCGGGTATAGAGCGGAGCGGAGGACACTCCGGCGGTGGACACCCTCGCCGCCCACTGATCGAACTGCCACTCTAGCAGTCAGCCCCGCACTTATAGACACATCACCGAAGGCCCATTGAAAACGCCGCAAACTGAACCTGGGTCACAAACGGGAGAAACTCGTCTAATTTTTGTAAATACTCAGGGCTTTAGAGCCGAACTCGCTCGCTCAGGTGGGCAACGTGGGACACCGTCCCTTAAACCTTGACACAGTAGGATCTATACGGGACAGTCATTAACCTCAAAGAACACCAAAATAACCAGCAAGCTTTGAATCCAAATCCTAAATCCAACCAATATAGATATGGAGCATCGCAGAATTGCCTCAGACATTCAACCGAAAGCCTCATACATCAAGCAGCCATCCCTATTCATACGTGGGGAGGGGGACACAGGCATGTTGACATGACAAATGGCTTCCAACATCAGTGTTATGATGATGATTTGGGCTTAAGGGCGCCGCAACAAAAGAGTTATATGGCGCCCATCCAACATCAGTGTTAGCGAGTTGAGCGGCGACCACTGTACCGCGTCCTGACCTGAGTCCTGACCTGTACCGCTGACCTGACCTGTATCGCGTCCTGACCTGAGTCCTGACAGCCACCTACCGAGCCTTGGTCCGCCGACGCTGCTGCTGACCCCGGCTTTCGTCTCCTGCTTCTCCTGAGGAGACCCCACTCCTCTGCAGTCAGCGTGCCGGCGTCACCGCTGTCCGCCGGCGGGCACCGCTCCTCACTGGTGAGACACCGAGCACACATCTGCCCCGCTGCCTCCCGCCGCTGCCCCCCGGCTCAAACTGCCTTATCTGCCGGCACCGAGCAGCTGCTGCCGGCCGGCGATATTCCCAGCTCCCACCCGTCCGTCCCCGGCAGGACCGCGGACCGCAGCGGTACTATACCGACTCGGGTCGTCCGTCCTAGGCTGGAAAAAAAACAGACCACCGGACAGACCTGCCGGACAGGACGCAGCCCACGCTGGGGGTAAGGAGCTCGCCTCATATCCTGCAGTGTGTTGCAGATGAAGTTCACTGCGGTTGTGGGTGGACCGTTCCCGGCGTTATCGCGCCCAGCGTTGGAATTCTGACCGCTTTCCGGTCCGGTATCCTCTCTTCAGTGAGTTACCCCCGTTTCAGCCTCAGCCTTTCGGGTTCAGGTCACGCTGCCGCCGCGCGAACAGGCTGAGGTGCAAACTTTGTGCACAAATGAGATGTATTCTGGACTCCAGAAGTGTTATATTCTGGACTACAGAATATACGTGGGTACATTTAGCAGGGTACGTACTTGTGACTTGGATTCGCGCCCCAGGTCTTCTCAACGCGGGGTATCCCAGCGAACAGAGGAGCGTATCTTCGTACGTTGGGAAAGCCAGATAATGGCTTTGCCACCATCTACAAACACCAGTCGCTCGCCTAGCACACGTAGTCTGTACCGGAGCCCCAGCCCGCTGCCAGTCACCACTCAGTCAGTGTCTGGCCAGAGATAGAGACAGATGGGTGGCCCCCTCAGTCGTCCCCCGGTACTCACCTGTCGCTGGGCGCGTGCCAGGGAGGGCGGCGGCGGACGGGCCGGACCGGCGTGGCGCAGGGAGGGACGTTCGTGACGCTTGAAGGCGGTGTTCCGCCGCAGACCTGGGGGTGAGCCTTGCTGCCGAAGACACCAGACAACGGTCCCGTTAGGATAGCACAGATACGTCCACCCACCAGCATAGGCGGATCCAGAAAGTGTGATTTTTTTGACAGTTAGGGGGGGGGGCAAAATGCAAAAAATTATCGCAATAATTCTGAAAACTCATCGGGATTTCGCTTGCTGTATGTTATCAATAACTGATTTAAAACAACTTTCTCTAGTAAAAGTTTGCTTAGTTTTACGACAAACTTCAGGTAATGTGTCAATATTTGCGCGATTTTGGGTGGTTTGGGGGGGATGGCCCCTTTGGCCCCCTGGATCCGCCTTGCGCCACAGACACTGACAGCTAGGATTGACACCAGTACGATCACAGCGGACTGCCACCACCACGACTGAGACATCCGACTCACGAACAGTAATATTCATGCGTAAATAGTAGATACCATAACCAATGCATATCACGTCGTAGCACCTTCGGCGACAGGTCAAGACCTTTCAAGTGTCACCGTAAACACCAACTCTCTGACACTCACAGTCACACGTCTACCTCAACCATCGTACCGTTCCAACAGCTGCGCTTCTGTCACACTTCCGTCCCAGTCACATCCCCTCCCCCACCACCACAGACACGTCTTCCCTGAACACTATCCCCACCACAAACACGTCTTCCCTGAACACCATCCTCACCACAAACACATCTTCCCTGAACACCATCCCCACCACAAACACGTCTTCCCTGAACAGTGACACCATCCCCACCACAAACACATCTTCCCTGAACACCATCCCCACCACAAACACATCTTCCCTGAACACCATCCCCACCACAAACACGTCTTCCCTGAACACCATCCCCACCACAAACACGTCTTCCCTGAACACCATCCCCACCACAAACACGTCTTCCCTGAACACCATCCCTACCACAAACACGTCTTCCCTGAACACCATCCCTACCACAAACACATCTTCCCTGAACACCACCCCCACCACAAATACATCTTCCCTGAACGCGCGAGGCATCCCCGTCCGACTCACCGCCGCGCCGGAGCTGATGGAGAAGGGCCGCGTCTTGGCGGGTGACAGCCGCTCGTACACGTGGTCCCTGCTCAGCGTGCCGTACAGCGTCTCATCGCTGGCCGTCCGCCGCAGTGGAGACGACACGGCGTACGGCTCCACGGGTGCCCGGGACGACCGGCGGATCCGACTCGGCGGCAGAGGAGGCGGAGGGGACGGCGGCGGCGGCGGCAGGTCCCGCCGCGACACCGCTGGCTCCGCGTACACGTGCTCGGCCAGAGACCTCGCCGGCGGGTCGGCCAGAGCCTCCGCCCCAGATCCGGCGGCCGGACGCGGCTGAAAGGTCTCCAGCCTGCCGGAGCGGCGCCGGCCCAGGTCGCTCGGTTTGCGCGCGATGGACGGCCGCGGCCCCGAGCTGCTGCGCCGGATCGTCACAGTGGTGGCGGCGCCGGCACTCTGACGCGCCTGCACGTACACGTCGTGCGCGAAGGTGCGCGGCGGTTTGGCGGGCGGCGGCCCGGCCGGCAGCGGCAGCGCGGATAAATCAGCCGAGGGCTGCAGGCCGACCGCCGACGCCGCCTGCCGGCTCAGCCGGCTCGGCTTCACCGGCCTGTTGTTGTTGTCAATGTCCGCCGAGCCGGTGTGGTTAACAGCGGAGGAGCTGGTGTGGTTCACACCAGGAGAGCTGGTGGGGGAGCCCACGTGGTTCACGGCGGGACCTGTCAGCGGTCGAGGCGCGGCATTGTCAGTGGGGATCACACGAGTCAGAGGACTGTGCACAACTCCGCTGCCAGTCGCACCACCGTTCTGCTGGCCTGCCTTCACTGCCAGCGGTGGCGACGGCGAGCCATTCACTTTGTCCTTCTCCGGGCCCTTCTCCGCCTCGGGCACCGTCTCGGCCGAGGGACGACGCTCCAAGTCACGCATCCGGTCACTGACACGCGCCTTCAGCGCCGCATTGCGCTTCAGCACGGCCGGCCGCTCGCGGAGCAGCGGACTGATGTGCGCGCTGACCGGGCGGGAGCGGGTCAGACCGATGCGGCTCTCGCTGTTGCGGTGGCGCAGGCGCGGCGGCGGCGCGTTGGTGCGGTAGCTGGCGGTGCGGCGCGCCACCTGAGAGCGCGGCCGGCAGGCGGACGTCGGCGCTGAGCCCGGGGTCGAGCCGGGGGAGACGTCCGACAGGCCCGTCTTCTCGAACCGCTTCATCATCTCCTGCACGCTCATGGTGCCGATGGCGGCAGCTAGCGCAGGCAGAGCATGTCCAGCAGCCTCCTCAGCTGCACCTGGAATAGGAGGATGGTATTATTATAGATACATATATAGGTACCTACCCACACAAAGAGACAATATCTGTCAAATATAGCATTGACAGAACAGTAATACATGACCCTTTGAAACATTCTTAGTATACATATATGTATAATGGCTAAACTAATGAGAACAAAACAGCCATTCATTGGCATCATAATCAGGCCTGTGCAACATAGTGGCACATCACAACCATTTACAGAAGGCAGAAATAGGCCAACCTTTGGCAATGTCTCAATTTTACACTACATATATTATCACCTTAGGTCTTAATAGTCTCCATAGTCATCCACATTTCAGATGCTCGTCATTAAATAAGTCTTGGAAACTAAATTCTACCAATTTTGACCATTTTAGAAAACTTGTGATACTTGGAAAACAAAGAGGCCTGTGAATGTGATTGATTATAATATAACTTGAACCCAAAATACTTGGGGTAAAAAAAAAATCCTTCATACATTCCAAAAATAACAAAAATCCTTGAATATGGTAATGCTTGCCCAAATATATCAGATGTAATGGTCTGAACTCTCAAGCATCAGACTCAATAAAAGCAGCTTTGTCAGCTCAAAGAGCATAGCTTCATTAAAAAATCCTGCAACAGCAAACATTCAATATGAGTAAAATGTTAGTGATCTACAATTTTTTATTCTTTATTAAAACACACCTACACCTTGTTTCCAGTTTCAAAAAATTGTAATGCACATTAGCCACTTCCATTATTTCTACAGTCAAAACAACACAATAGCTTAGTATTAATACAATTAAAAGAAACATTTTTTCTGTTTCAACTCAATTTCTTTTCAGCTTCCTTCCCTTTTCTTTATTTCCACTGAGACCCTTCAGAACAGAAAAGGGCATCACCCCAACAATGATAAAACTATGTCAGTATTGGCAAGTCAGCCATTAAGTACCAAAACAGCCATATAGTAGGTACCTAGCTAAATGGAAGGCTTTTTATGAATACATTATCCAAGACTCACAGCAACAATGATGCTCAATTTGCATACACCATCTCAAATAGTTTATTAACATATTAAAGTGAGCTAGGGGTAGACAGTGCCGCCAATCTGGTGAATTATTATGGTATCACTGGCTGGCGCTAACCACTAAGTAAATAAAAAAGGTGTCATTCTGCTCTCATGTTTGCATCAGTTAAAAAATGAACATTGGTTGAAGTGCAGTAACATCCCCCAATGCAAAGATAATCATGTCGCTGGTGCCACCCCCACAGTGTTACACAAAAATCAAGGTTACTAGCAAGGGGTGGGCGGTGACATGGTTTGGTGATGTCACTGGTGTATGGTTAGGTTGTCTCCACTCTGGCTACGAGCAAATATTAGGTTCCGATCAGACTTAATAACCATATATTATGCAAATATATATATAGGTAATGCAAATACGTTCCGGAACAGAATGGACAAGTTGTGGCAAAGCCAATAGTATAACTGGGTATAACCAAGGATGAAGACAGTCAAACAAGTAATGTTTGACTTGTAAAGCAATGTTTTGGTTTGGGAAAAAAGGAATCAGCTGATAGAAAATTAATGTCATTGCTGTACACAACTTTTGTGAGCTGTGACAACCCCCATCCACATTACCTGACCTTGCACAATCAAAGCATTATTTTCATGTAACTTTAAAATCCAAAAAAGCTTTGTACTCAGTGAAAGTTTAAATAACGACACACGAGCGGTTGCCCAACCATTTTGAACTCCAACCTCTGGATGGTGCAAGTGCGTCTAAGCAGATCAGTATTTCATTTGACCAATACAAAATAAACCTGCTTTTCAGCTAAAAGTCGGTCTTACCCTGGGTTCGGATATTGAAAGAAAGTAGAAAACTCTTTGAAGTCACTTTAATTTGCACTCCAACCAGAGATACGCCCTCCCATTAGAGACAACCGCGCGAGACTGCAGCGGGTTTGTTATGATCGCGAATATTTGGCGAATGGGGCGAATGTGAAGCACAAGTGAAGGCACGCGGCCACTAAATTCAAATAACCTGTAAACTATTGACATACTAGTTTGTATTTATCAAAATGCTTGTATTTTCAGGGCCCCAAAAAAACTCCCATGAAAAGGAAAAACATAGTTTTTCCCCCTCAAAGGGACTTGGAGCCCAGGTGGGCCCACCTGGACTCCAGGCAGGGGCTGCGCCATAGGGGTGGGGTGGGGGGTACGGGGGTCGATTCCAGACCAACCGGGGCCCTCTTGCCATTTATCAGTTCAAATCAGAAGGCTAGTTAAATGTCTTCCTAGTACACTAAAGACGTGCCGGCAGAAGCCAAACCCAATTCCGCAGGGCATTACAAGGTGCTTGAATGGGTAGACGCGGAAGAATCTACTAAATACATTTTACGAATTCCCACACTGACTACTCCGACTTCAGTGATTTAATCGAGTGGTTCCGGGGAGGAATAATATACCAGGTAACCTACACGAGTTCAGATTCCAACAGCAGCATCGGAAGCTGTCCGACAGGTTTGTAGTCAGTACTATCACTTTCTTCCTGCGTTATACAAGGTAATCGTACCAAACTAGGTCTGACCTTTCCCGGGAGGAACAATACACCAAGTAGTTAACCTACGCGAGCTCAAATTCGAACGGCAGCATCGGAAGCTGTACGACAGGTTCGTACTCAATACTCACTATCACTTCCTTCCTAAGTAATACAAGGTAATCATACCAAACTAGGTCTAACCTTTTTGGAACTGAAAGAGACGTTCCAGCAGGCCACTGCTCGCCTCTACACAGAGCGTCGGCAGCCGGCAGCCGGCTGACAGCGCGCGGCCCCGCTCCACCAGCACTACTGCCGCTGCGATCCACCGACTGCCAGCTGGCGTAGTCCGGCCAAGGGCACCACACCGTATCACACCACTGTGACCCGCCCTGATTCAGGCCACGGATGTTCACAGCCCGCCAGGACTCATTCACACACTTTGTATTAACACTCATCACATCGCAGGAAATGCAGCTGAACATCGATACTGTGTCCACAGCTGTTACTCAGACAGGCGAAACGCCGCCGCCGGGTCGGTTCAACAACGCACAACAAGGACCCGATAGTGGCGCTATTCATGCTCACTGCTCATAGCAGTCACGCCATTGGATGGCGCGGCCAGGTGATGCTTCATCATGATAAGTGACGTGAAAATGTGCTGTTAATAACGATGATGGTGGAGCCTAGAGGCGCGATGATACCGAGGTCACTGCGCTCATAACAATCTGTGAAAATGTGCTATTTGTCGCTGCAGTCAGTCGACCTTCTTGCGCGCCGATTTCTTCTTTTTCGACGGTCCCCACTTTTTGAGCGATTTTTGTCGCAGGCCGCTCTTCTCTGTGCGGAACGTTATGCACTGAAAAAGGGGACAGGCAGTCGTCAGGAGTGACCGTACGAACGATGATGCACACAAGCCATACCAGCACCTGCAGGCTGCATCACCATGCAATGAAGCATATCGGAAGCATACAAATGGCTCACGACATCGGCGAAATCACTTTTCCAGGAGGAACGATAATAATGACACAACAAAATGCTCAAACTTAGACAAGCAGTATCGATAATACGAGATCAATGGCCTGAACCGACATCAATCTGGCACCAGCGAAACACTCCAATAACCCGGCCGATAACACGTCAGCGAACTGACTGCTGTGCCGGCTGGTCCGGCCCGAACGAGCCAGCTGCTGGCAAACAGAGACGTTATCCCTGGTAATACCGACACTCGACTGATAAACGACATCAAACGCAGACCCTGATTTGTGATGGATTTTCCTTGCGCGCTGTGATAAGGCAGACAAGCAAGGTGACAACAAAAAGTTATACCGTCAGCGTTGCTATCTCAACATGATACAATGAGTCAGACGGCAATATAAATAATATGTAAATGAATTAAACAAACTGAAAGCGATAAACAAACTATTGATAAACGATAACATGACACTGCACACGGCAATAAATACAAACAAAACAGAAACAAAGTCATATTATTACAACGAAATGACTGATTGATGGTGTGATATCTCGGATGTAATAGCTGCCAGAGCTCATTTGAACAACTGAGTTTTCACATAAAACAAGCAAGTCTGCACCTCTCAAAAAACGGGGAGCAACACGGAATCCCCACGCCTGTCCCCTCACAAACCAGAGATCCCACCTGATCATCGAGGAAGTTCATGAGCTTTGAGACGTTGAGTTTGACGCCGGTCTGCTGCAGGTCGCGGTACAGACTCTCCAGCCAGACGGGCTCGTACGTCAGCACCTGGTGGTACAGCTCCGGCCGCGACACAATGTAGGAGCGCAGCCTCTCCGCCAGGGTAGCCGCACTCGCTGAACGCAGAGACACGCAGGCACGGGGGAAAACGTCAGTCTGACAGTCTGTCAGCGCGGTGTAGACATGGACGCAGCCACGACTGGCCACGACTGGCCAGGGAGTGAGGAAAGTCTCCCTGTAATCAAATGATGATCAGTGCCTTTAATTCTACTGGGAATTTTCCCCGTAAAAATGCAGACAGCTGAGATGCATAGCTCGTGAGCTGCACTGTCCCCGAGACCGTGCAGCATGGTCTGCGTAGAGACCGTGCTGTACGATCTCCGTACAAGGGCGGATCCAGGGGGGGGCAAAGGGGTCATGCCCCCCAAACCACCCAAAATCGGCGCAAATTTGACACAATTCCTGAGTTTGTCGTAAAACTAAGCAACTTTTACTAGGCAAGTTGTAAATCAGTTATATAACCATAAGCAAGCGAAATCCCGAATGAGTTTTCAGAAATTATGCGATAATTTTGGGATTTGCCCCCCCCCCCCCAACTGTCAAAATTCTCACACTTTCTGGATCCGCCAGTGTCTCCGTAGAGACCGTGCAGTTTGTTGGTTTCCGTTATAGCCCGTGCAATGCGATTCTCCGTAGAGGAACCGTGCCGTGTGGTTTCCGTAGAGACCGTGCAGTGTGGTCTCCGTAGGAGAACCGTGCAGTTATGGTTCAGTAGAGACCGTGCAGCACAGCCTCAGTAGCCTAGGCGCGTCCCATATTGTCGGTCTCAGTACAGCGCCGAAGACCCCACGGAGAACCGTCCTGACCACCGGACCCGTTACTTGACAACCGCGACAAGTACTGACACCGACCGTTACTGACACTGGACCGTACTGACACCGGACCGTCCTGGACACCGGACCGTACTGACACCGGGACCTCCTGGACACCGGACCGCTACTGACACCGGGACCATCCTGTCACCGGACAGTCCCTGACACCGACCGTACTGACACCGGACCGTTACTTGAACACCGGACCGTACTGAACCGGACCGTCCTGACACCGGACCGTGCTGACACCGGACCGTCCTGACACCGGACAGTCCTGACACCGGACCGTCCTGACACCGGACCGTACTGACACCGGACCATCCTGACACCGGATCGTCCTGACACTGGACCGTACTGACACCGGACCGTACTGACACCAGACCGTACTGACACCGGACCATACTGACACCGGACCGTCCCGACACCGGACCGTACTGACACCGGACCGTCCCGACACCGGACCGTACTGACACCGGACCGTCCTGACACCAGACCGTTACTGTATGTGATGTGCCGGAGCCGTACTGACACCGGACGCGTACTGACCGTACTGACACCGGACAGTACTGACACGCGGACCGGTCCTGACACCGACCGTCCTGACACCAGACCGTTACTGACCACCGGACCGTACTGACCACCCGGAACCGTACTGACCGTACTGACACCGGAACCGTCCTGACACCGGACCCCACTGACCACCGGACCGTCCTGACCGTTACTGACACCGGGACCGTCCTGACACCAGACCGTTACTGACACCGGACCGTACTGACCCGACCGTATGACCGTTACTGACACCGGACAGTACTGACACCGGAACCGTCCTACACCGGACCGTCCTGACACCGACCGTACTGACCACCGACCGTCTGACACCGGACCGTTACTGACACGGACCGTAATGACACCGACCATACTTGAACACCGGACCGTACTGACACCAAGACCGTTACTGACACCGGGACCGTACTGGACACCGGACCGTACTGACACCGGCCGTACTGACACCGGACCGTACTGACACCGGACCGTACTGACACCGGACCGTACTGACACCGGACCGTAATGACCCGGACCGGACTGACACCGGACCGTCCTGGACACCGGGACCGTACTGACACCGGACCGTCCTGACACCAGACCGTACTGACACCGGACCGTACTGACACCGGACCGTACTGACCGTACTGACACCGGACAGTACTGACACCGGACCGTCCTGACACCGGACCGTACTGACACCGGGACCGTACTGACACCGGGACCGTACTGACACCGGACCGTATTGTTATTGTATTGTATTTGACGTTGGACCCCCATCCACGCCGGAGGCGGGCTATTCCGGGGCCACATACAAGCATGAGAAACACGAAAGATACCACAAATCTAATTCAAAAAAAGATATATAAAATACTCGCTCATACTCCGCACAACCGCAACACACACACACACACATACACATTTCACAAAAACATTCAGCGCATAAAGCCAGGCTACGCCGGTGAGGCATGTTTTTTATTTTGGTCTTGAATGCGGCATGGTTGAGTGACTATCTCAAGAAGCAGGTCATTGTAATTTTTAACAACGTGGTATAGAAAGCGCGCTTCCAGCCTCGGTCCTCACGCGTGACAGGGCCAGGTCCGAGTTTTGTCGCGTAGAGCGGAGCGGGAGGCAGAATTGACTGAAGCTGGGAAGCCAGAGCCTGTGGTTTCCCCTGTGTTTTCGAATTTTGTGTGAAGTAAATTATAGGAGTGCTGTCTGTACAACGCTGGGCGGTGGGCCAGCCAAGTCAGCTCGCACGTCGATATGTGATCAAATTTACGTCTACCAGATATGACACGAAGGGCAAAATTTAGAATTTTGTCAAGGCGTTGTATATTCTTCTACGAGCCATTGCCAAATACTGCTAAGCAGTACCGGACGTGTGAGACCACCAAAGCATCTACAAGAGGTGGCAACAGCTCGCGGGGGTTGCTGTGCCGCACGTGCGAAAGTCCAATAAGGATACCACTACATTTTTTTACCAAAGAAGACATGTGCGAGTCCCATGTAAGGTGCTTGTCGAATACAACACCTAAGTTTTTCACGTTTGAACTTTCTCTTTTTTGGGGAAAAAACTCTGTCATTGCGAAACCGAACAGTGATAAGGGTCAAGTCGCGAAAAATTTTGGCGGGATCCGAACGTATTAGTTCGGTCTTGCTGCATTTACTTTGGAGACCATGGAAATGAAACCACGGTATCAAGTGCACTCAGGGTGTCCTCCATTTACTGACCATATCATTGAGCTGGTGTTTTTGCCAGATAATAATATTGAGTATCATCAGCGTACTGGACAAACTGAGCATCCCCCGCGAAACAGGCACATATCGTATAGCTATTTGAGAAAAGTAATGCCCAGAGACGAGCCTTGGAAAACTCCGATAGAGTTGGGGAGAGGCCTGGAGAAATGAAGTTTCCCATTCCCATCAGTCGTGCAGACAGACTGAGTACGTACTGACACCGGACCGTCCTGACACCGGACCGTACTGACACCGGACCGTCCTGACACCGGACCGTACTGACACCGACCATACTGACACCGGACCGTACTGACACCGGACCGTCCTGAAACCGGACCGTCCTGACACCGGACCGTACTGACACCGGATCGTCCTGACACTGGACCGTACTGACAGCGGACTGTACTGACACCGAACCGTCCTGACACCGGACCGTGCTGACACCGGACCGTGCTGACACCGGACCGTCCTGACACCGGACCGTCCTGACACCGGACCGTCCTGACACCGGACCGTCCCGACACCGGACCGTACTGACACCGGACCGTAATGACACCGGACCGTACTGACACCGGACCGTATGACACCGGACCATACTGACACCGGACACGTACTGACACCGGGACCGTCCTGACAACCGGACCGTGCTGACACCGGACCGTCCTGACACCGGAACCGTGCTGACCACCGGACCGTCCTGACACCGGACAGCTGACACCGGCCCGTCCCTGACACCGACCCTTACGACACCGGACCATCCTGACACCCGGATCGTCTGACACTGACCGTAACTGACACCGGAACCGTACTGACACCAGACCGTACTGACACCGGTACCATACTACACCGGACCGTTCCCGACACCGGGACCGTTACTGACCACCGGGACCGTCCCGAACCGGACCGTACTGAACACCGGACCGTATTGACACCCGGACCATACTGACACCGGACCGTACTGACACCGGACCGTACTGACACCGGACCGTACTGACACCGGACCATACTGACACCGGACCGTACTGACACCGGACCGTCCCGACACCGGACCGTACTGACACCGGACCGTACTGACACCGGACCGTCCCGACACCGGACTGTCCCGACACCTGACCGTCGAGACGGCCAGCAGTCTGCGGGCGTGAGACTGGGCAATCTGAGCGGTGCCGGCAGCGGTGGTTGTGCGTGGCACGTGACACAATGGATGAGAGTGACACTCAGACTTTTGTCATAGTTAACATCGAATTGAAAATAAGGATGCATTGCATGGCTTTGCAGCTGGTAAGGAGCACTATGAACCTGCACCGTGTGTGTGTGTGGGGGGGGAGCGTTTGAACGCCCAAAGATTGTCTGGAATAGCGGAAAACGGTGCCATTATTGGCATAGTTGCTCGTGTATCAATAAACCACACTATGCGATTATTTTTTTTACCTCGGGTCATCTCAGGCCAGTCAGCAAGTCATGTCCAGTCCAGTCACCCCGCCTCTAACAAGTTTGTGTCCGTGCCATTTTTTATACAGCGACATGCAAAGACGTTATTTAGAGGTACGCGGGAAGTAGAGGTCGTCCTACGCGAAGTAGGTAGGACGAGGTATTGCTGGAATGTTACACGACATTGCCCTCCCCACCACCCTGAGAGCACGGTAAGCTGGGCTGCTAAGTTTCCACAGTATATTTTGAACCGTGGCTACGCCACTGGGCGCAGATCAGTGAAACAGGCAGCACACACGGCGGATAACAGGAGGACACGGGCGGCCGTCAGTGACGCATCGTACATTCCTGTGTTGTTGAACTGGAACGAAACCTCACTGTTGTAATAGGTGGGGCATTCCACGATAGATCGACCAAGGCATAACACCATAATATTTTATTTTTGGCTGTAAATTTTTCAAGGGGGTCATCATGGGGGGGGGAAAGCCAACTGTGCCAACACAAATTTATCTGAGCAGTAGTTTGCAAGATATAGCCTCGGGCACTTTTCGGAGGTCACTCAGCAGGCCTACATTTGGCGGCTTGTAGTTCACAGCCCATCCTAGTTACGACATCAAACCTGTAGGTATACTTCCGAACTCGCACTGAATCGAGGAACATTGTTGTTATCTCTTTTAATGTGTCTTCCGTTTGAAGACGATTCCAGCCTGGGCAATGTTCTTTCAGATAGACACATAAAAGTGGCTTTCGGCCTCCAAATATTATTTTTGAGCATCCCAATATCGACTCCAGGCGGCTCTCTTCTGAAACGTGCCTGAGGCTATATCTTGAAAACCGCTGCTCGGATATGTTTGGTATTGGCACAGCTGGCTTCCCCTTCTATGATAACCCTCTTGACTAAATAACAAAGAGAAATAAAATATGTGGTGTTAATTCTATTTTGTTTTCTGGTCGATCTATCGTGAAATGCCCCATCCTATGACCAGACAAAGATCATAACAAAAGCGTCACTCAATGCGAACATGAACAGTAGAAATGCGTGACCTCATTTCCACTCACGACTAATGTACCCCGATACTCATGAGGTTCATCGAACACTTCAATAATTTGTATCGAATCGAGTGATCATTGAACCCCGCGGAGATGATTCTGGCCACACAAGCAGTCTTCTCACTCAGTGAATAATCACACAGCGTCGTTATTTGACATCTGGGTTTTACGACAACGCTACAGCCTACAGTTCACTCATGTGCCATCCGCATAGCGTTGCAAGTATAAAAAGTAGTCCCGAAAATAACGCAAGGTCCTTCTGCGTCTATCTTTGACAGGGTGCTGATTGATCATCAAAGTATCCGGGCCAGTGCGCCGTCCGAGGAGGATCCCTCAGTGGGGCCGGCCTTGAGCCGTCTCTGATGTGTAGCGAGTACGTCCCGCCCGCGGCCTGCCTGCAGTGCACACTGCACCAAGATGCGTTGCACAGCTGGAGCGGATAGCTGACAGACGTGTATGGCCGGGGCTGGAGCCCGGGCTGGACCAAGGCTGGACTGGACCGAGCCGGGCTGGACCGGGCCGGGCTGGACCGAGCCGGGCCGGCGCGGCGGACCGTAGAGCCGCCCGGCTGCTCCCACGGCCGGAGACAAGCCGCCACGGGCCGCGGTCACCCGGCCTGCTGACGACACCGGGCGGGCCATGGCTGCTACATTTAGTGGGCGCTAACAACACCCCTCCCGGCCTCCATCAGTGACCCGTAATATCGCTCTGCCCGCGGCCACCTGTCGCCGCGGCGGGCAGCGGGGGCGCCGCCGCACTCCACCTGTCACTCGGGCATTCCTCCGGCCTCACAACAGCCGGACGGACGCGGACGGACGGACGCAGCTGGTGGTGGTGAAGGACGCAGCTGGCTTCCTCCCTCTCCGGACACTGTGGGGCCGCGGAGACCAGCCTCAGTCACTGCAGACCGGATACGTGTCTCAGTTGACAGCGCGGATGTGACGTGTTGACTGGCAATCGATGCACTCTGCCACGAGTGCTGTGAGTCACAGCTCAGCGGCTATGTTTCCGGAGTACATCATCCGCTGATAGTCCACTGACTGTTCATACCGAAAGGAGACCCGGGCCGGGTTATGCAGGCATCTAAACGCTATAATGGATGAGCGATATTGTTCATAGGGAGACGTTACCGAACGGCGCCACTCGTGAAAACTGACCCACAGAAAGTCGACCGAAACTTGGCAAAGAGCCCCGCTGCACGCCAGTCCAGACCACAAGACTTCAGTCACGGGTCGCGTCTATATGGCTACTGCGATCCATGCGGCTCGCAGGCTAGCGTGTCGCCCTCGACCGGCCGGTGGACTGACTGACTGATAGTGGCTATGCGACACCGTCAGAGCGGGAGCGGATAGAAACATCGACGAAAACAAGCTATCCGAATGGGGAAATTAATATTTCTTGCAATGAAAAAAGCACAAAGAGCTCCCGAATACCCCAGCTCTGAAAGCTTTCGATACATAAATAGGTACGTTACACACGTTGTTATGCATACGTGTCATTGCTGTTATTCCGTTTCGAAATAGTGACTGACCGTGGAAGAGGCACGACAGAAGCAGAACAGCGCTACCCGGCCAAGGTTCGGCCAGCGCCATTGAGCTGTTTGGCTCTGTGCGACCGTCGGCTCTCATCTCTCTCCCATCACTGTGTGCTTCACGACGCCTTCCCTTCAACCAACTTGCTTTAAATCAGCCTTCAATAAGTCCAAGTACGACGCTTTCTAACGACCTTCCGGGGCGTCGGTCCTTAACGCTAATTGAAGACCCAGAACCATAAATAAGTCGGATTCGCTGCGCGAGCTCTGACCCCAGCATCCGATCGTGGCAATGCCGCACCGGCCGAATTGAGCGGTGCGAGTTTGACGCGTTTGAGCGATCCGGCACAGGCGTCTGACGTCATGTGACCTTGAGCGCGGTCCCCGCCCACAGGTCAGTGCATTCCGAGGCAAACAGCGTGCGCCGGGGAGATTTTATCAAACCAGCCAGCCGAACTTATCTCTGGTGTGTGGATGTACGCAGGTACTAGCTTGGAACTGTGTATATATACACAGGCTTACCATTAACTCACACACAAACTCAATACAGCTTCATGCTGAAGATAACCATGTTGCTGAAAGTGCACGTCTTTGCCTGTTTTATCTTTTGCAATTACAAATTTGTAAGTAAAGTAATCTTCTCATAATTTGTATTTTTAAAAAAAAATGTTAAAGCACTAATTACAATATTAGAATCTGCTTCATTGAATTAAATATCGCCCAAAAATAAACATTAATTCCCAAAATAACAGAAACACGTCGCCTAATCTAACATAATGAATATCATAAAGACTGCTTTATGTTTCCCCAGTGCTGTGGCGGATGGTGATGTCCAGAGTTAATGAGTCCAGCAATTATGTCCAGATATGTGGCCCCGATAAGCCAGCACCTGTGTTGACTGTCCCTCACCTACATTTATGACATTCCCCCGACACCACTACTGCTGACACCCTGTCTGACGCTGGTGAAACACCCATCTAATTATGCAGCGAGTCTTTAGGCGGGCCTTTCACTGCCAGCCCGCGGTATGCCGACAATACCGCTGCTGTGAGTGCCATCGGGCCGGCTAATTATGCCAATGGACAGAAAATGACACAGTATGTCCTGCTGTGTCTGAGGAGACCAGCATCATCTCGGTGTGATAGCAATCAGTTCAAATCATTGTAATCTCTACCCTCGGCAAAATCCAGCAAGAGTTAATGAATTGTGATATAGTTCTTGTGTCTCAGTTACCACCCAGCCTTCTGCAGTTCTGGTAACGCCATTGATGTATCAATTCCTTTTTAGCATGGTACGGCGAGATGAAAAATCAAACAAATGATAATGAAGCTAATCATAACGTGAAATTGTATCAACCACTATAAAACATGCCTTCGAATACTATCAAAGATCAAAGTACTCCATTCGGCCTGGGACAAGGACTGCTCAGACAACACTCTCAAGTGTTTTGAGTCTTGACTCTTGAGCTGAACAGGCTGCAATGGCCAATTGAACGTTATCGCCGCACCAAACAACAACCCATCAATGGCTCGGGATTACCAGCTCTGGCTGAGAAGCCATAAGCAGGGCGGCTCCACACCGCAGCTTTCGCAGCTCTACCGACCACAGCGAGGCCGATGCATGGACAGGAAACGAGCCGGCCGTGTGAAAATCGGGCAGGTAATCGCTGCCGGGAGCCTGACTTGCCGCCGATCCATCAGATTACTCTCTTGTGAACCCAGTGGGCCGGCGAGAACCTGCACTGATCGTGATCATGTTCGCTGGGTCCGCTGGGTCCAGCCGGCCCACCCGCACGGTGTGGTCCCGCGTCACATAGTATGGTCCCGCGTCACACAGTATGGTCCCACGTCATACAGTGTGGTCCCGCGTCACACAGTATGGTCCCGCGTCACACAGTGTGGTCCCGCGTCACATAAGTATGGTCCCGCGTCACACAGTATGGTCCCACGTCACACAGTGTGGTCCCGCGTCACACAGTATGGTCCCGCGTCACACAGTATGGTCCCGCGTCACACAGTGTGGTCCCGCGCACACGTATGGTCCCACGCCACACAGTTATGGTCCGCGGCGCCACACAGTATGGTCCAGCCGTGTAGCGTCACACAGTTGTGGTCCCACGCCACACAGTATGGCCCGCGCACACAGTATGGTCTCCGCGTCACACAGTGTGGTCCCGCGTCCACAGTAATGGTCTCCGCGCCACACAGTATGGTCCGCGTCACACAGTGGTGTCCGCGTCACACAGTATGGTCCCGCGCCACACAGTATAGGTCCGCGCGTCTACACAGTATGGGTCCCGCGCCACACAGTGTGGCCCGCGTCACACAAGTGTGGTTCCGCGGTCACAACAGTATGGTCGCGGTCACACAGGATGTAGTCCACGCCACATCAATGTGGCCCGCGCCACACAGTATGGTCCCGCGTCACAGTATGGTCCCACGTCACACAGTATGGTCCCGCGTCACACAGTATGGTCCCGCACCACACAGTATGGTCCCGCGCCACACAGTGTGGTCCCGCGTCACACAATGTGGTCCCACACGGTATGGAGCGGTAGGCCGTGACAGAGCCCTGTCTCGAGCCGCCAGTCCGTGGTACTGTGGGTTCGAGTTGCTGACCGCGCTAACCGCCTACTTATGACGTCCATTGAAAGCGATACGCCGGGGTTCGGTTACATAGGAGGATGAACCTACAACGACGTGCGGTCGGTTATGCTAGTGGTACGTAAGATTTCTGAGTTAGTATGATACATAAAACATAGAGGAATTACATCATGAAATAGTATTTGCTTGTATTTAAACAAAAAAAAAATCGTTAGAATAGATAATTTCCGTCTTGATCAGTTTTAACGGCATTACCTATGGCTGGGTATTACTATATTTGTTTCACTATTTGTCGTGGTCTGGCCAGGGCTAACACGGTGTTCCCGCTACCACGCTGCGTTTTCAGCTAGATATTCACAGGAATCAGTGGCCTCCTATACATTAAACATGTAAAACACCACCCCGCATTTCGCCAGAGCCCATTTTCCCCAGCAACATCCATTCCCGTCCCCTGCGGCACGTCTTCTCCAGCTCCTCTGTCACCCGGCTTCCGTCCCCTAGTGGCTCCTCTGCCGCCCGATCAGCGCCCTCTAGTGGCTCCTCTGCCTCCCGGTCAGCGGTCAGCGGGCACGATCCCTCCCCGCCCCCTGAGGACGCACGCCTTCCAGCCCCCTGCGGACGTACCGGCCTGTGACGCTGAGATCTCCTCCTCCTCCTCCTGTTGGTCGAGCCGTTCCCCCAGCCTGCCGAACACCTCCTCCAGCCGGGCGGCGGCGCCCTCCGAGCCAGACGACTCCGAGCCAGACGAGTCGGAGGAGCAGCTCCGCGGCTCCCTGGCCGGAGCTGGCTCCCGCGGCCGGGCGAACCGCTCCTCCCCATCCGTCCCGCTGCCGGAGGCCGCTGAACGGGAGGCAGAGGAGCCACTAGAGGGCGCTGATCGGGCGGCAGAGGAGCCACTAGGGGACGGAAGCCGGGTGACAGAGGAGCTGGAGAAGACGGAGGGCGCGGGACGGGCGGCGGAGCTGCCGGGAGGTACACACCCAGAGGCGGCCGTGGTGTTGGTAGAGGGTACTGAACGTGAGGAGACGCTGCTGCTGCTGCCGACTGTGGACGCCGGGGGGTGCGTCTCCTCGTAGATGTGAGACAGCAGCGCCACCGCCTTCCGTCTCGCGATCGGTTTGACGCCGATCCGAGTCAGCTCCCGCTGCCGAGAAGACAGAACCCGTTACAGCGAAATGTCGGACGACGAAGTAGTTACAAAATAATTTACTACCCAATGAGAACGCAAGGACGGATGAGTTCGTGATTTGCCCGATACAATTGATAGGATGAGTCGATAGCCATGCAATATTTACATGAAAAATAGCTACCAGTAAAAATAAACCCACACATAAAAACAATGGAAAATGATCAAATGTAACACGCCACTAAGAGAATGGCTTCGGGTCTAACACCAGCCACACATATATGGCAGCATTCTCCACTTTCTCCCAACCCTCTCAGCGTGCCCAGCTTCCGTCATCCCTCACCCAACCCTGCAGCCTCTCCACTCGGGTGTCCACTGTCCACCCACCTTCAGCTCGGGTGTCAGCATCAGCACGTAGTTGGGCATGGGCGTGTTGGACTCCCGCAGCACCACCCGGTACCGATTAACGGGCGTGCGCTGCGGCGGCGCCATCCCCGCGTCCGGCGTCCCAGAGTCCTCTGGCCGGACTCCAGGAGTCCCTGCGTCCTCCGGTTCCATTCCAGGGGTTCCGGCGTCCTTGGGTCGGGCTCTGGCAGTCCCGGCGTCCGATGAGCGGACTCTATGAGTCCCGGCGTCCGATGAGCGGACTCTGGGAGTCCCGGCGTCCGTCTGTCGTGAGTCCGGCGGCGGCTCGGCTGCCGTCGGCGTGGTGAAGCCGGCCAGTAGACTGGAGTCCTGCCACAGCTCAGAACTGTCCAGGGAGGAGCGGCGGTCGGCCGGCGGCGGCGCGGGGGTGGAGCTGCTCCCAGCGGCGGGACGCAGCGGAGTGCTCGCCGGCGGCGCCTCCATCAGCTCGATGTAGCCGCCATCCTCGAAGCCGTCCCAGACGTCGGCCGGCAGAGGGTCAGCCGGAGGAGAGGAGGCAGGGTCAGGGGAGCGGCCCTGCGAGGAGCTGCCAGGAGGAGGGCTGCCCGGCCCGTCACCAGGTGACGACAGAGGAGAGGCGGACCTCCGCCGGGTCTGGGAAGATGGAGGAGACACGCGGAAGGCCGACTCAGAGGAGCGCAGGGGAGACACAACAGGCAACTCTGGAGAATATGGTGACGGATACGCCGGCGAGACATTCCCATCCGCAACAGGATTACTAGGTGTGGTGGCCAGTCGCTGCGACGAAACAGGCGAGTCGACTTCACTTGCCCCGGACTTGCAGTACTTGGCAGACGTTGTCGGTGGCTGCTCCTGGGTGCTGCTGGTTTGTTCCTGGCGTCTGGAGATGAGCGGAGATGACACAAATGAGTCATTTCCGCGCTCCGACTGCCTCCGAGGCTGTGATTGTGACAGAGACGGCGAGGAGAGAAGCGAGACATCGCCGACTGGAGATCGCTCCCGACTGCCAGCCACTTCTGAAGGCGTCTTGGTCGGGGACGCTCCACTCCGGTCATCCTGA
The DNA here is from genome assembly GCA_014673585.1 of Semibalanus balanoides. Taxonomy (NCBI): domain Eukaryota; kingdom Metazoa; phylum Arthropoda; class Thecostraca; order Balanomorpha; family Balanidae; genus Semibalanus; species Semibalanus balanoides. Next base: position 63,835 of record VOPJ01006922.1, on the reverse strand, counting down.
ACGCTACCGCCTGACGTTCCCTCTGGCGCTGTCACTGGAGGCTTGGCGCCTTCTGTTCGAACACTGGACTGTCGCGGGGACACTTCTGCCCGAGCAGCGGACCGTCGCGGGGACTTCGCACGCTGTGTGAATACCACCGGCACCTCGTCCAGAATCTGAACATCCGAGTCTGCCGAGCCAGGTCGCATCTCCTGTAAGGCGGGAGACGCGGCGCGGCGCTCCCGTATGGCAGGAGATGCCGACCGGAGCTCCTGTGACGCTGGAGTCGCGGGCCGCTCTGCCCGACCGGCCGGGGACGCGCCGGCGGCAGACGCGGTGCAGCGCCGCTTCGACAGCGAGGAGAACACCTCACAGATGTCCTCTGAGGAGCCGGGCCGGCGCGGTGTGACGATGGGTCGCTTCTGTCCCCGCCGCGGGGAGGATGGCGGTGTAACGCAGGGCCGCTTCTGTCCCCGCCGCGGGGTGGACGGTGCCGCGTCAGTGGCGTCATCAGCGCCGGCAGACGTCTCCCCAGCTGGCGAGGGTGTCCTCTTGTGACGCGGCGGAGTCCTGTCGCCTTTCGTAGCTGTCTCCTCATCCCGCCTGGACGTCTCCCCGGCCTGTACAGAGCTGGCCGTCAACCCACCCGGCGAGCGGAGATCCATCTCGTCCTGGCCGCGCTCCGGCGACTGACCTGGGCTACAGACCACACTGCCTGAGCCCCGCCGCGATGACTGAACTGGGCTACAGACCACACTGTCTGAGTCCCGCCGCGGCGACTGAACCGGGCTACATACCACACTGCCTGAGTCCCGCCGCGGTGACTGAACTGGGCTACAGACCACACTGCCTGAGCCCCGCTCCGGTGACTGAACTGGGCTACAGACCACACTGTCTGAGCCCCGCCGTAGCGACTGACCGCAGCCTGCTCCCAGCCCTGGCGGCGCGTCCCTGGCCGGCGATCCCAGCTCCATGTCCTCCGCTCCATCCGATGCGGTCAGATCGAACAGCTCCGGACTGAGTGGTGACGGTGACGGCGGCCTGGCCGGGCCCGCCGCCGGCTCCGTCACACCATGCTGCCATCTCAGATGTCGCGCCAGCTCCTCCAGACCGAACCTCTCGGCCAGCAGCAGCAGCTGCGGCAGCGGCGCGCCGCCGCCGGCACAGTCCGTCTCTCCCAGGTAGAGGAGGCGGACGAGCGCGGCGGCGGCGCGGTGGTCGACCTCGGGCAGCAGTAGCCGGCCGCCAGCCTCCGTCACGGCCCGATACAGCGGCGGGCAGCGGACCGCCAGCACTGCCGCGTGCACCGCCACTGCGCCGTCCGAGCAGAGCAGAGAGGCAGCCGGAGGTCCGCCACCGGTCAGCAGCAGGTCCAGCAGAGCGGCGCCCAGGTCACCGGGGTGGACCGCAGCCGCGAAACACGCTCCGCCGTCCGAGCAGACCTGGCTGGCCGCGCTCGCTGGGCTGGTGGGGGCGCTCCGGCGGACGGCCGCGGCGTCCCCCGTCCCGCTGAGGCCAGGGGAGGCGGGGAACATGGGAGGGGAGGCGGGGAACATGGGAGAGGAGCCGGCAGTGGAGCCGGGGGCCGCGGGTGAGTAGCACGGGCTGGAGTCGGGAGTGGACGGTATCCGCCGCGGGGTGGACGCGTGAGTGGGCGGGTCGCTGTCGACTGTGACGCTGTCACCGCCTGCAGTGGTCTCGGCGGAGGCCTCAGGAGGGACGGGGAGCGCACGGCTCCTCTCTACACGGTCACGGCCGAGTCCAGAGGAGTCACCAGTCTGACCTGATGACGGACCGTCACCAGCCTGATCTGATGACGGACCGTCACCAGCCTGATCTGGTGACGGACCGTCACCAGCCTGATCTGATGATGGACCGTCACCAGCCTGACCTGATGACGGACCGTCACCACCGTCACCAACTCCGGACCGCGAGTCATCCTGGCAGCTGGAGATGGTCTCAGCCGATCCTCGTGTCGGAGAGGTGAGGCATGTCCTTTCTCCGACATTGCTTGGGTCGTTCGCCGGGATTGGAGACATCTGTGCGGTGTTCATCCCCGCCCTTGACGTGACTTCCGCTTCACCACCGACGTCCGACTCAGCAGGAGGGGAGCGTGATATTTCTGCAGTCTTCGACGGCGACTCTGAGACCCCATCACGTCCATTATCAGCATCCACCCTCGCCGGTGATGACTGTACAGCCCGCGACAAACTGCTACCCACAGACGACCTCGCCGCTGTCCCGTCACCTCCTCCATCCTCCACCGCTTCGCTGCGGGACTGAGCTGTCCGGGTCTTCACAGAGTCCGTCTCAGACACTCTGCTGACTGCATCACTCCCCCCTGCGTCCCGGCCCGCCGCCTTCAGCGCCCCACCGTCTGCAGATGGCGCCACCTGTCTGGCTGTGTCGGCGGCAAGGCTCTGATTAGCGTCGGCCGGTGGCTGGGCGGACTGTGAGCCGGAGTCGACGGGAAGCTGGGAGGACTGGAAGTCCGAGTCGGCGGGAAGCTGGGAGGACTGGAAGTCCGAGTCGGCGGGAAGCTGGGAGGACTGGAAGTCCGAGTCAGCGGGAAGCTGGGAGGACTGGGAGTCCGAGTCGGTCGCCAGCAGCAGCAGCGCCGCCTGGGTGTCACCGGCAGCCTCCTCCTCCGCCTCACTGCCGCTGCTCGGGTCCTCACCAGACACCTATAGAGTGAGAGAACAGAGGTCAAATGAACGACACTATAATTAATATCATACAAAACATATGGGAGACGAACGAAGGACCTGGCAATTGTCATGACATTATCAACCAAAGGATATAATAGCTCAACTCAATTATCGATAATACATACACAGACTTGACACCCACCCAATCGTACAAAACAGCCTTTCATTCAAACCACGTCAGACAGGTTTAAACCAAACAATCCTGGCAATGCTCAAACACAAGATGTATCGTTTACCCCTCCCCACCCCATCATAAAGGGGAACACACATTACAGCAGATACACACACACACACACCTTCTGCGTCAGGCTGCTGCGTCCGGGGATGTCGGCCACGTCCTTCAGCAGGCTGGTGATGGGCGCCGTACAGGGCTCCACCAGGCCCACCAGCTCCGACACGTAGTAGTCCCCCTGTGATGGAGGACCGGCGCTGGGTTAGATCAGACGGTGTCACGGGTCTGGGACGGCTGTGACGGAGCACCACCGCTGGGTTAGATCAGACGGTGTCACGGATCTGGGACGGCTGTGATGGAGGACCGGCGCTGGGTTAGATCAGAGTACGGTGTCGTCACGGATCTGGAACGGCTGTGATGGAGGACCGGCGCTGGGTTAGATCAGACGGTGTCACGGATCTGGAACGGCTGTGATGGAGGACCGGCGCTGGGTTAGATCAGACGGTGTCACGGATCTGGGACGGCTGTGATGGAGGACGGCGCCTGGGTTAGATCAGTAAGTAACCGGTGTCACGGATCTGGGGACGACTGTTGTCATGGAGGACCGGCGCTGGGTTAGATCAGACGGTGTCACGGGTCTGGGACGGCTGTGATGGAGCACCACCGCTGGGTTAGATCAGACGGTGTCACGGGTCTGGAACGGCTGTGATGGAGGACCGGAGCGCTGGCGTTAGATCAGAGTACGTTTTTGTACTACGGATCTGGGACGGACTGTGATGGAGGACCGGCGGCATGGGTTAGATCCAGACGGATGTCACGGATCTGCGGACGGCTGTGATGGAGGAACCGGCGCGGGTTAGATCAGAGACGGTGTCACGGATCTTGGGACGGCTGTGATGCGAGGGACCGGCGTTGGGGTTAGAATCAGGACGGTGTCACGGATCTGGGACGGCTGTTGGATGCGAGGACCGGCGCTTGGGTTAGATCAGACGGTTGTCACGGATCTGGGACGGCTGTGATGGAGCACCACCGCTGGTTAGATTCAGACGGTTGTCACGGAATGGAAAACGGCTTTGAATGTTTGTGTGAGGACCGGCGCTGGGCTTAGCAATCACGGTGTCACGGCATCTGGAACGGCTGTGATGGAGGACGCGGGCGCTGGGGGTTAGATCAGAGTACGGTCTCGCTCACGGATTCTGGGACGGCTGTGATGGAGGGACCGGCGCTTTGGAGTTAGATCAGACGGTGTCACCGGATCTGGGAACGACTTGTGATGGAGGACCGGCGGCTGGTTAGATAGGACGGTATCTGTCGCGGATCTTGGAACGGCTGTGAGGAGGGACCGGCTCTGGGTTTAGATCAGACGTGTCACGGGTCTGGGACGGCTGTGATGGAGGACCGGCGCTGGGTTAGATGAGACGGTGTCATGGAGTCTGGGAACGCGGGCGGGTCAGAGGGCCACAGCCGAGGACGGCCTATTAGATCCTCCGCTGATGGGTCGTACGGAGCCCGACAGATGTCCAGAGACAAGGCGCCCCAGGCACACAAAGGTGTCGTGCTCCAGTGTTGGTATGGTACACGGCACATATGCCAGATGACCTCACACTATCGACAGGTAACGCAGGCGACCGCAATCTGACCGATAGCTCATTGTGCCGAGATCCGACCATAGAGATCATATATATGATCTCTATGGTGATGTATCCCATATGATCTCTATGGACCCGACACCCATAACATTCCCAGGCAGACGGTAACACAACATCGTTTGAATCGCTGAATTGTTTGGCAGCGGACAGGTCCTCACGTCAAGAGAGAGAGCCGCACAGTGCACACCCTAACATACCCACCTTCCCTTCTGCCGTCCTGGTACAGCCCGGNCCATTGTATTTGAACGGGAACGCTGAGCCGATGTCGTCGTCTCTCTTTACTAAATGTTGAGTATAGTCAACTTGTTTTACCTTTGGCCATGCATTAGCCATACACTAGTCATGCATATGGCAGCGTGGAGGTTTTCTCTATTTCCCAAAATTCCTTCATTTGACGTCATCAGCACAAATATTAAAACTTAACCTTTTATTAAATTGATCATTGCTTGTGAGAAACAAATGTCATAATCGTGCTCGGCAGCAATTACTTCATATTAAGCACCACAAGCGGCGTACATTTGATAATTTTTGGGAAGGTAACAGTGTCCCTTTAACTCTACAGTTATGATTTGTTTTACATTTCAGTTGATACAGATTGGCATGAAGTCTCATTTATGTATATGCTCATTACGTGTCGAAACTGTACTTCGCGAGTTTTCGTTTTTAACAAGAAGGAAAATTTATGACTCACTATCTGGTGAGTTAACGTGACAATAATCAGAAATATACCCTATTGTTGCCACGTACAAAACAATAATAAAAAGTTAGATTCATAAAAGTAAATCCTATTTGAGAGAGGACAAGGGGAGCAATGCATGCAACAGGACCAGAAAGTGTCTTCACAGACAACGGCGGCACCTGAGTCAGACCAACAACTAATAAAATGCCCGACGTATATTTATCCTGCTCCATTTAAAGGCATAAGGCATCTACCTGCTCGTTCTTGGTACTTATTTCGTCGTTGCGGAACAATGAACAATGTAATTGGATTAAAGCAGGAAAGTAACCACTTGACAATTTGACAAAGAAACGTGCTTCAGGCTAAACGATGTTGAGGTAAACAAGTAGTAGATGACCAACGGATTCATATGCAAATATGGATAATCTCACTGCCAGCACCACGACGAAAATGTCTAGGTCGCCTTTGCCAGTCTATTTTGTGAATTAATATCAGCATTTCTTTTTACTTCGACGACCCACGTGTACCTATAGTATGCTTACATTCAAAGCCATACAGCTAGGATATATGGAATACTTCAATACATAAAGTGCTGGCATAAATGGCAGTCTATTTATTTTTCACGCTCCTTCGCGCTCGTAAAAGCCGCTGTTTCTGCGAAAGGGGTTGTATTTCTCACGACAGCGGCTTTGGGTGAGGACCTGGCGGGGATGACCTGCGCCCGGTGGAAGTGACCGTGTTCAGGATCAGCTGAAGTCAGCAGGCCGGGGGACCGACGACAGACATAAGGGCACGTTACACTTCGCCACTAAGTTCTGCTGATGACCTGGCATTGTAAGATGTGATGTTAGGGTCAGAGCCCGCGCAAGAAGTTCTACTTAGCGTGGGTGCTGATCTTGAAATCCATCTAATCAAAGCATTCCGACATCAATTGAGAAGAAAAAGTTACTGTGTCCCGCGGAGTACTACAAATTACCGCTGTGAGCCTCTCTGCCCCCCCCCCCCATGCACGGGGGCTGTCGGATAACAGTCAATACCACATTTGTGTTAAGTCCTTGAGCTTATTTCTGGAGGCTCGAATGAGATAAAGATGTGGAAGGGTCATATTCCATTGGTCATAGGAGGGGTTTGTGAAGCTACCGTTATCATGGCAATTGTTCTGTCTCGGCTTGTGAATAAGTAGGTATTCGATGTAACGGATGCTGTCACCGCCAGTCATCATTGAGCTGAATATTTGAGACAAAGACTTGTAGACATGAGTGTGATCTGAGTTGTTGTGTCAGGTTCCTCAGTGCGTCGTCTAATATTTGTATTTCTCGCTGAAGTGATTTTTCGTCAAAGAGCCGCATGCGACCTCGCAGTTCCTGTGCCACATTTTGTCATATTGTATTCTGGTAACTTTTCATACAAAAAACAGCGGTTTTAGCACATTGCTATATTGCGGACTACTAAAAAACATACATAACATCTCAAAGCGACACTATTGACCAATGCACTGCATGCGAGACAGTCGCAGCTCAGCAACACACGTCGGCGGCCGCGTGAGGACGGCGCTCGACTGGCCACCGGCTGCTCTAAAGCTCTGTTCAGATCGGGCTGACGGTGTCGTTCCGCAGTGTCGCCGGCCAGCCGGCAGACCCGGGCGTTCTCAGAAGACCGTGAGAGAGACGGCACTCGGACGCAGAGGCGACGCCTGGTTAGTAGCGCGGCTCGCAAACGAAGTGCTTCTTGTGGTGGCAGGCGATGTCGTGCCAGGTGAGGCCGTCGCCGGCGTAGAACCTGTTGAGCACGGCCAGGCAGTTCTCATGACCCTCGGCGTTATCCGGCTGACTTTGGCGCAGCTGTCCGGTGCGGCTCCAGTTCTCGTAGCAGACGTCGGGACGGCTGTTGATCCGACAGACGGGAGTGTGCTTCCGGCTGCTTCCGGCGCCCCGGGCGCCCCACATGAAGACGCCGTTGTTGCCCTGACGCGTGGCCGACGTCCAGTAGTACGGGATCGCTGCAAACACAGGCACGTGACGGTCAGCGCCGGCGCTCGCTAGTGTGGCTGGGGCGGCGCTCGCTAATGTGGCTGGGGCGGCGCTCGCTAGTGTGGCTGGGGCGGCGCTCGCTAATGTGGCTTGGGTGGTTGCTCGCTTAGTGTGGCTTGGGGCGGCGCTCGCTAGTGGTGGCTGGGGTCGGCGCTCGAACTAGTGTGGCTGGGGCGGCGCTCGCTAGTGTCGGCTTGGGGCGGCGCTCGCTAGTGTGGCTGGGCGGCGCTCGCTAGTGTGGCTGGGGGGCGCTCGCTAATGTGGCTGGGGGGCGCTCGCCTTAGTGTGGCTGGGGGCGGCGCTCGCTAACGTAGCTGGGGCGGACTAGTAGTTGTGGCTGGGGCCGGCGCTCGCTAATGTGGCTTGGGGCGGCGCTCGCAAACGTAGCTTGGGGGTGGCGCTGCGCTAAGTTATGCTGGGGCGGCGCTCGCTAAGCGTAGCTGGGCTTGCGCTCGCTAGTGTGGCTGGGGCGGCGCTCGCTAACGTAGCTGGGGGGCGCTCGCTAACGTAGCTGGGGCGGCGCTCGCTAGCGTAGCTTGGGGCGGCGCTCGCTAGTGTAGCCTGGGGCGGCGCTCGCTCAGTGTGGCTTGGGCGGCGGGCTCGTTTACGTAAGCTGGGGCGGCGCTCGCTAGTGTGGCTGGGGCGGCGCTCGCTAGTGTGGCTGGGCCGGCCGCCTCGCTAGTGTGGCTGGGGCGGCGCTTGCTAGTGTGGTGGGCGGCGCTCGCTAATGTGGCTGGGGCGGCACTCGCTAGCGTAGCTGGGCGGCGCTCGCTAAGTGTAGCTGGGGCGGCGCTCGCTTAAGTGTGGCTGGGGCGGCGCTCGCTAACGTAGGCCTGGGCGGCGCTTCGCTAGTGTGGCTGGGGCGGCCGCTCGCTAGTGTGGCTGTGGGGGCGCTCGCTAGTGTGGCTGGGCGGCCGCTCGCCTAATGGTTGGCTGGGGCGGCGCTCGTCCGTAGCTGGGGCGGCGCTCGCTAACGTATAGCTGTGGTATAGAGCCAGAGTTTTAGTTGTTAACAGCGTGGCGACATCAGGACATCATGTACACATGTGCTGCTCAGAAGGACACTGAACGAAATGCACTGCTGCAGAATGTGCATTGTGCAATCACGTAGTTTTAAGTACTTTTCACGTGTGGCTCGGATCTATTCATCCGGATATTTCATTCATTGGATCTTTCACTCTCTCTCTCTCTCAATCTCCTCTCTCATCTCAATCTCCAAAGACCTCTCACCTCCCCAATCTATGTCCCTTCCGCCAACATACGCGTCCAGTGTATTCACGCCGGAGGTGTGTACTAGTGACGTCTTTTTCCCAAAATTTCCTGACCAAAACCAACCCAATACCGAACACGAGGCATTTTGGTTGACCAAACGTTGACCGATTTTAGTTGAGGCAAAAAAGTCCAAGATTTGACCAATTTTCAAATGGCATATTCATGCATACACACTGGCAAAAATAGCTTTGCTTACGTCATAATTCATAAAACGCACATGTACAGTTTCCAAAGAGATATTACAATTGTGAAAAAGTAACTAAATGCATTTACAAAGTAAAATAGTGGATGCAGCAAGTGGGACCAAAGACATTTACATTGACTAATTGAACTTCGAGCAAATTGTGTATCAATTTGCTGGATAGAAATAAGAATGCGTATGCATAATGCATACGCATTCTATATTTCATATTATCGCATAAAAATGTGACAACAACTGAATTGTGTTAGATAAGCTGGACCGAAAGTGTCCGCAATTAATCAGCCTGACCGAACCGATTTCCAAATTGGTCACACAACTTTTTCGCATAAACCGATCATTTTGGTAACCGATTGACACTACTAGTGAGTGCCCAGCACGCCGCGGGACGGGCCGACCCATGAGCTACTCACTGAACGGTGCCGCGTCGACCAGGGTGTTGATCTCGGTCTCCTTCTCGAAGGAGGTGATGGAGACGAGCCGCATGCCGTACAGGCGGCACTCGTGATCCGCCTCGTCCCACGTGTACTTCCGCCGGTCGCCATTCGCCCACGACGTGTAATACTTGCTTGAACCTGGAGAAGCGGAAAGAGATTAGCGAAGAAGGTGGGAATTTACACACTTTTTAACATCTATAATTACGACTGAAAACGCATCCGACAAATTTACCGAGTCACCATTCGCTGAGAAAGTTTCATTATCTCTTGTGGAGTTCGCGTCTTATGTTTTGCATACCCCTACTGGCTGCGCAGCCCAATCTACGCAACCACTTATAAAACACTTATTAATGTATATTGGGATGGTCAATGACATGGCAATATTGAATATTATGCAAACGATGGCCAAAATTGCAGAAATTAGCTTTGTTTTTAATCTTCCAATATCACAAGGAAGATAAACCAACGTTACACCACTTTTTAGTTCGTTGTGCATAGATGTACTTTATGGAGATCATCTATAGTTTTGTTGTAACGTTGTGTTGTCTTTCTTTTTCTTCTTTTTTTTTATTTTTTTTCTTTTCGGTTTCTCTTTTTTATTTTTTTTTGTTTTTTTTTTTTAATACTTTTATTTCTCCGGCTCATAATTTTTCCACCGTTATCAGCGAAGTGTTCCCGCCTGTACTGATTGTTGTTGTGGGATTTTTTGGGACGTCCAGTGCCAATTCGTGGCCAATGCTCGGGAACTTATATGCTATTATCAGCAGATATATTGAGTGGCATTCAATGGCAGTCGTGACAGATGATGCTGTTTCGATTATTTTATAGTAGCTTTGTCTATATACTTATATGCTAACTAAATTATACATCTAATATGCCTGTGCTAGGGTTGATTATTCCAATTTTCCAGTAATGCAGACGTCAGGTGAACACATGTACATAGCTTATTCAATTATGTGAGCAACCTTATATAATCTTGTTATTAAACATCGCACGTACGTGTAGCGCCTTGCACGCGCTGAAACTCCTGGCTCTCGAATCCTTGTGGTTGACTGGTTGACAGCTTCTGGAGTCTGTCACTGACCGCGGTGCAACTCTTCGTGGAGACCCATACGTTCATGTTCTTTGCCAAGCGAATCGGCTTTGCATCATGTTCGGGAGGGACTCGTGTGCCTACTCTCGGAACACCAAAATGGAAAAGGTAGTTAGGAGAAAATATCACACAAATAACAACCAGTACTAAAAAAAAGGAACGAAAGATAAATATTACTGGAGAGGGAATAATATGAGACGGCGTGCACTTTATGTGTAGCGTGCACTGGTTCTGGAAGGCGGTGCCCACTGTTCCTGGAACGACTGCCTGTTGCTTCTGGAAATACGACTGGGCTCCGTTTTGTGCCGAAGTTTTGGTGGTCGTGCTCTCGGGGCGCCGATAGCTGGTGCTGGGCCTCCGTTCAGCTGTGCTCGGGCTCCATGGTGTGGCTGGAAGGCTTTCGCCGTGAGCTCTGAGCTGGTGGGCGTCCATAAGCTTGACGCTGGCCTGAATAGCTTGAGCTTGGGGCTCCATATGCTTGAGCGGGGGCTCGCAGTAGCTTTGGCTGGAGTGCCGTAGCTTCGATGCATGCTGGGCTTCGTAGCTGAGCTAGTCGTGCTTGTATATGTGTGCTTGTGAAGTTGACTGCGAACTGGTCACAGACGGGCCAGACCCAGAAGCGCCAGGCCCAGCACGGTCCTCAGTGGAGCCATCTGTCGGAGAAAGGAACAGACAGCTTAGCGACGTCCAACTCAATCAGCGCAATGTATTGGTAGAAACACAACTGTTCGTTCTAATGAACTGAAAGCAACTTATATGGACACACAATGTTTGATGTTCAACATGCTTCACAACGGCTGGTGTTATTGAATTGCGTTCATCCCCTGCCAGGCCGGGCCGTCGACAGAATAGGCTGAGCTTGGCTGAAAAGGCTGAATCCCCGAGCTTGGAGCGCAACCCGCGCTTAGCTAACCGCCGGCACCTACCGTGGCTGTGAGCTGAGGCTGCGAATGGTACCCCAACGCTGTGCAGTCTGCCTTATATGCACCCCGGCCTCGGCTACCAGCCGGTTTTCCTGTTATCCTCGCACTCGCGCAGCACTATAAAACCTAATTGGACATCTTTCAGTGCTGACCATAGGATCCAATTATACTCAGTGCACTATAAGGTGCATTGTTGCCTACGCTGCTGGTTAGTTCTTGTGTCTCGCGCAAGCTACTGATTGTGAGTAACTGGTTATCACAAGGCGTGGCCAACTCGCACATCTAGTGTGATGTATTGCTTTTCAGCGCTCAGTGCTCGTAATCCCATATTCAGCTGGCTGGGACTCGTGCGGATTGCGAAGATAGCGCACTTTTGTAGTTTGTAACATCTATTCGTCTCACGTGCCACGTTTCAGTACCTAATCCCTTATACGCAGCGCGGATGCGGGGGTGCGCTTAGGTCAGCGTCCCCCCTCCTCCTCCCCTGCACGCCGATAAGGGATTCGCTATGAGTGTGCCTCGTTCAAGCGCGCGCGTGTAGAAGCGATTTTAATTGGGCAACTACCTCCGCGCTCTCGTGTCATCCGGTATTGTCTCTGGAATCCGCGCGTTGCGGTTATATCCAGGCCATTAGTGGCACGAAAGCAGGTGGCGTATGTTCTATAGCAAAATATAGGTACAGTTTGATTATGACACTGTTTTGTTTTTGCAATGCATATATTTATACCACTTATATCGACAATTATGTCATCAATAAGTCATTTTGTGATCAGGTAATCGGCACCTTTTCATTTTGAAAAAGGATGTATACATTATGGTACAACATTCGCAACGGTGGGGCCAATGGTTAAATTAAGGACTCCACTATACACACGACCTCGACGATAAAATCAGACAAACTTGAACAGGCCGTATGAAGGCCACTTTTCTCTAAAACGCAATAAAAACGTCAAGAGATAGGAAATTGCAAGGCCTACAAAATAGCTATCTCTCATATTTGTGAAATTTTGCTTTTACCCCCTTTTTTAAAAGATCACAAAATCAAAAAATTGAAAGATGTTAAAAGACTGAATATGTGCTGGAGAACCATAAATAAACAATTCACAAACCAAATTTGTAAGCAATATATTTATTTTTGACTAACTAATGATTCCCTAAGTATGGTAACTCATGACTTCATTTTTTGTCAACTAAATAAAGACAAACAAATATTAGTACTGCAATTACTGAGACAAAACTGTCTAGAAACATGCCCGTTTTGTTTATACCAGCTTACGTCATGCTCAGAGTCATGCTTACGTCTTTTTGCCTTTGTGTGCTATGTTTTGATCTCACTTTGCCCCCCCCCAGTGGTTTTCCCTTAAAATAGGCCCTGATCTACTGCTGTATATGAATTATGTAAACAATTATTTGTTAAAACAGTTTTGGTCAAACATAACCTTTTTGACTTTCGATGACCTTTGGAGCCTAAATTATTGACCTGGTATTTATCAATTTCAAATTTTGACCTAATTTGACCTGAACTTGACCTGAGCTGGGCTTTAGCTTCACTTAAATGAGTTCAGATGGTAAAATTACTATCATTATCGAATTATACTTATAAAATAGCTCATCAAACATGTGTCGCATGACTTTTGAAAATCTTCTGTGGATAGTGACCTTTGTGACCTGACTTTGACCTTTAAATTTGCGAAAAATCTGATTTTAGCTAATGAAGAATATATATTACAGATTTGGGAGCACTTTGGGTGATCATGGTTGCAATCAAAGGCTCTGGATGGAAAATAAGGTCATAAACTCAAATGTCTCGACTTTGACCTTTGACCCGACCTTGCCCTGATGTGTCAAGTATTGAGTGATCTCAATTCGAAAATGTATAGTACATGTTAGATGCGTGTCATTGAGAGCTTTCGAATACCGCCTTGTGAGTCTCGCTGCGAGCATTGGCTTCAGAGATAACGAGGAGAGGGGCAAATGGTGTTCGGCTGAGACCCCGGTCAAGCGCGTGTTAAAACATCGCCATTAAATTCGGTGAGACATCAGACAAATGATATCACAAGCAAACGCAAGTTAGAAAAATAACCACAACGGGTCGACTGACAGTGGGAGGACTCCCGACTCATATATAATCCATGAATAAAAAAGCCCACCACGTTGTTTTGTGCTCAACTTTCATCTTTGACTTAATCGTCTCAACCTCTGACAAATAAGTTGTTTGATATCATGCTCTTGACTTTTTTCAATCACACACAAAACTGTTCGAGACAAAAGAATAACGGGCGAGACATTACCGTGACGTCCCCGCGGATCCCCAATGCCGTTATATAATCAGTGACTTGCAAAATGGCATTAATATCCGTGTAACCTGAATCCTGATTACGCTAATTGGAAGGAACATAAAAGAAGGATGGCATTGCGCGTAACTTACGTCACA
>VOPJ01006922.1:27640-47672 GCA_014673585.1 Semibalanus balanoides | reverse complement strand
CGGTTTCGGGAACCAGACATTGCAGGTGAAATCGGACACGCGTAATCTACCGATAGACACCAAAAACTCGATACTGGTCTGCAAGGTGGCACTATCCCTTTAATGCGGTATTTCGCTGTTAAAATCCGCCTGTAATGTTAACATTGCCGATTTTATACTATTTCCTTCATTACACCGCCATAACATCAAAACCAAAGGGTGCTAAACGATACAAATTAAGCAGCTGTAAAGCTCAATCAAATCCATCTCAAACTCACCCAAAATGTACTTTTGCCTACAAACATGAAGCTTATAATTGTAAATGAAAAATAACGCTTCAAAACCTATTTAGTCCAAAGTATCGATTTAGTTCGGATCTATTTGTGACAGCAAAACAACACATAGCGAAAACAATTAAAAAGCATGCTTCGCACAAAACGAACCTCCGTTGGGCGGGTGATAAAATGACGCGGATTTATTCGGACTCGCTCGTCCTTCTTCGTTTAAGGCGTCTTACTGGTTTTATCTCACTCGGGATATGTATGTACCATGTTTTTGAGAGCAGATTTGGCGATCATGGTGCCAAATGAAGACTTTTGATGGAATCCATTGTCCATACACTCATATAAGTTGATTTTGACCTTTGACCTGAACGAGATCTAACATTTAAGCTCAGTTTTCCCTTTTTGAGTGTGCTTTAGCTTTGTCTCTTCGACAGTTTTCGAATGCCGCCTTGCACACCTCGCTGTGAGAGTTGGTTCGAAAGGTTACCAGGGGGTGTTTAACGCCCGCCCCATCCCCCGTCAATGCAATGGTGTTTGGTTGAGACCCCAGTCAATCCCGTGTTAATGGTCCGAACAATTGCTCACTTTCAGTTACTGTCAACTCACTCAACCATGGCTCAAAAGTTTACGCTTCACCTGTTCTCCTCCGTTATGGCAATGAGGACGTACCATCGGCACGTCATCTTGTCTGCTTGCCCGACATTGACTGGGGTCTGATCTGAACACCATTGACTGGTGGGGGGGGGCGTTAAACGTCCCCTGATTATCTTTCGATCCAATGATCGCAGCGAGACACGCGAGGCAGTAATCAAAAGCCCTTATTGAGATAAATATAAAGCACACTTGACAATTTCAAATTGAGGTCACATGTCAGGTCACAGTAAGTTAAATGGTCAAAATCAAGGTATTTTCGTTTATGGGCTATACTTTCCATGCAAATCCTTCAATTAGAACCATGATCACTCAAATCACTATTCAATGTATGATACACATCTCGTATGATCGAAAGTGAGATTATTGGCAAAGATCAAAGGTCAAGGTCAGGTCACAAAAGGTCTATATACACAAAATATCTACGAAAGCATTGCAATACATGTTTTAGGGATCATTGTACGCATATAAAATGATAGTGATACTCGTTTGATCAGCAAACTTCATGTATATTAAGTAAATCTCAAGCTAAGGTCAAAGTAAGGTAAACGATGCAGAATTTTGTCAATGATAAATATAAACCAAAAAGGCATGTTTCTAGGTCAGTTTTGTTTCCGAAGTACAGTGCTGTTAATAATGTGTCTGTATCTTGTCGAGCACAGCCAAAAAACGTAATTTCACAATATGACGTCATGAGTTACCTGCACTGAAAATGCGATCACTCAGTCAAAAATGATGATGTCATGTTAAAATTTGATATGGTGGATGTTTGCATATAGTTATCTGACTAGTCTCCCGTTTTTCAATACCTTTAAAATTTTGATTTTTTTGTAATTTTTCCAGAAAAATAAGTGTTTTGACATTTTGAAGGTCGAAAACCACAAAATGTCATAATCCGACATTGCAATTTTGTAGCCCTTATTATTTCCAATCCTTATCTGTTTCGAGACTGCATTTTGCTTATTGTATTGCCTTTGTATGGTCTGTTAAAGTTTAGCTGATTTATGTGTAAAAACCGTGTGTAGTGACGTCATTATATTCGGTAAATGTAACAAGTTCATCGACAAAATGGCTTCATTTTCGCATCGGAGACGTAAAATTGATGTAAAATAAGGTACCCGAAGTTTCACGCTGATAGCCCCAGTTGTTTTAGTTATAACGAAAAAACGGCCGGGGGGGGTAAACGCCCCCCTCACCATTCAATGCCGGGTTAAAACGTGTTAAATTCCCCTGAGCTTGCCGGAGAGTATGCGACTGAACTGAACGAACTTTCAAACCGCAATTTTATGAACTTTCCAATATCATGCTCCAAGAAAGTTGGTGCAGAAATATGTCAGATTTGGGTGAAGAAATGCTGTATTCAGTCATCCTTTGTGGAAGCTTCCCTCTTACGACAACCTTACCTTGTCGTCACGCCTGTCTACCGCTCTGACCAACGCACTACACAGCAACATTCAGCTTCACGTGGCTTCACGCTCCTCCCCACACTCCCGGTTTGTATCTGAGTTGCGTTACTACAGTGTCGTTCGTAACAGCCGACGGCAGCTGCTGCTGCATTACGTGAGCCGTTGTGTGCGGTGCACCACAGCTCGGCTAGCTACACCTGACCGCGACGGAGCCAAGCAGCAGGTTACCGCACCGCAGTCTCTGCAGCCCATCTGCAGCTGCCGAACACGAGTCAAACAATACAGGTGGTCACTGCTCACGCTCCTGTGGTTTGTCACAGGCAGAATGTGTACACAAGGTGGGCGGTGGATGCGCTGTGGTTAAGTAGATACACGGCAGAAGCCATACTTTCATTTTATTATTTCACCAGGGGCGTCGACTGGGAATATTTTACTTTGGATTTTTTATTGGATTTTGGATGGATTTTTGACTGGGGAACGAATTTATTTTATTGGTAGAGCCAGCTGTAACAGATGGCTAGGTTTTGGGTTAGGGGGAATAAATTTCAATCCGCTCCGTCAGAGCGAAATTGTTGTGCATCAGCGCAAAAATACGTTGAGCGTGTGGGGGAATTAAAACCAAAACCATTTTGCGATGGGGGAGAACATTGACAGCGGAAAACCGAGAAGTTGTCAAGTGACGGGGGGGGGGGTAAGTGCAGATAATAAATGCCCCCAAAACTGTGGGACAGGCCCCCAGTATGACGACTGGTAAGACGGTGTTCCCTTCGTCCCCTCCCCTCCCCCCACGGCGACCCCCTTGCATTTTAGCATACGAGGTCATCCAGTCCAGAACAAATATGTTCGTATCTGGTTGCTTAAATTATTTACGGAAATCTATAAGACAAACTCTATGCCATAACGGGCTATTGACCACACTATGATCACTTGCAAGTAAAAAGAGAACGTTCCGGACGACGAGTCTCTCCACCAGACACCAACCGCGATAATTACATCCATAGTTCGTCATGGGCCCACCTACCCCAGCCCAGCCCAGCCCAGGCCCATCAACACCAAGCCCATGCCCAGTCAAATTCATAGTATTGAGGTTCGTGCTCGGTCCGACCCATTCAAATTAAGCATATCATTATTTTCACAAAAATTGCAATCATTATCCTAACATATTCACTTGTATAGGTACTTTAAACCAGTAATGCGCCGTAGTTGGCAATGAACGAGCGAGCGCGAAGGAAATGTACGGTGAACTTCAACTCGTTCGGGCAAGTAGTTTATAAGATGCAAAAAACGGTGCGCGCGTGCATAGGCACCCACCCCTGACTTGTGGGAAGTGGCAGAGCTGAGAGATTCTTAATCACAAACCAAATTTGAGCACAATCAATTCAGCTGTTCCTGAGACATATAATAGGCGTGTTCACGTGCACACGTACAGAGCCACCCCAACCCTAACTTGTGGAAAGGTAGCGGCTGAGAGGTCACTATTGTTTGCGTCCTTTGTCATTTAAGAGCATATTTGCCTGGTTCAACATCTGGTTGCCAAGTTAACAAAATACGCTTACTGACATAACTCGAAAACTACCTTATCAATGTCCCCGAGCACTTATGAAAAGGCTACCTACAACCGATTCATAACCAACCCACGCAATCGGAAAAATTAAGTGGCACCCATGAATGCACCCGATCCATGGTGAACACTAATTCCTTCTAGCCCGTGCCCTGCCCAAATGATGGGCGCCACTGTCAGCTCCGCACCAGATCCAGAGGGCACCACTGTCAGCTCCGCACCAGATCCAGAGGAGCACCACTGACGGTCCTCATCACTCATGAGGTCATCATCCGACAGAGCGCATCTGATGCACTACTGGTCACCAGTCTGCTGCTGTCTGTCAGTCATCAGTCTGCTGCTGTCTGTCAGTCATCAGTCTGCTGCTGTCTGTCATCAGTCTGCTGCTGACAGTCATCAGTCTGCTGCTGTCAGTCATCAGTCTGCTGCTGTCAGTCATCAGTCATCAGTCTGCTGCTGTCTGTCAGTCATCAGTCTGCTGCTTGCAGTCACCAGTCTGCTGCTTGCAGTCACCAGTCTGCTGCTGTCAGTTGGAATTTTACGTTTCAACAACGTTGCGACAACGTCGTGAGTGTTGTGAAGAAAAAGTTGCATAAACGTCGCTGTTAAACGTTACAGCAAAGTCGTATCGTTACTATGTCACAACTGTATTCTAGTAACTTGGGAAGAACAGCTAGCAATGTGGTACAATTATCGTAATAGAGCATATTCACCATCTTACTAAGATTAATGATCGACCACGTAAGTTACGTTAGCTATGCTTCTCAAAAGTAACGTTGTAGCAACGTTGTTTCAACGTTTTGGGAAATTTACAAGGTAACGTTGTGACAACGTTCCTGGGAGTCTACAAAATTACACTATCACAACGTTGTACAATTGTGTTGAAACCTTGTCACAACGTAGTAACAACGTCATATTGTTAGCTGGGCAAGCAATAAACTTAAAAGTGAAATCATTAATAATTTGCAAGTGTGGAAAATATCAAGCGTAGCTGACACAGAATATAACAATGATAGAAACAATTCTGGCGGAACCCAGTAAGAAAATGATACATCAAAATCAATACCTTTTCGTATTGACCGTATTCCCTGTGGGCGACCAGAAGCCCCCCCCCCCCCAAGAGATCTCGAGAACTACTAGGTTGAATTCAATGGGACAAACACCATTGGATTTGTCATGATAAGATTTTGAAACCATATTTTGTTATTAAAAATGGGTCCAGGAGGAAAGAAGTGCGCATTTTTAAAAGGTTATTGCGGTCATGTAGTTCGGCCGATTTTCGTACAACAATATGTTTTGGGCTTGAAGTGTCCTGGTCTTCCATATATCAAAGGACCAACTATAAAAATGTGTGTATTCAGGGAATGTAAAATAAGAAGAACGTCTGATAACAAAAATTTGCTGTTTGCGTTTGTTTGGGATAACATAAACGTCGCATGTGAACATTATTTGCTGTAATTGATTTAATGTAATACGTTTTGCATAACGGATCCAGAGACGCAGCCAGGGGGCAGGGGACGCAAGTGCCCCTCCCCCGATTGGGCCGACTTTCACATTGCCAAATTATCGGCGACGTCCCTGTTGATGACTATTTATGGGAACTGCAAAAATATAATTGCCTAAAATCCGGGGCGATATTTTTTCGCGACATTTTTTTTTCACTTTACCGAGGGGAGCACCATCGGGTTGCCGTGCCACCCAAACCCTTGCGAAGGTCTAACAACGTGGGGGGGGGGGGCACCATTCACATGACGTTTGTATCAACTTGCTTATTTGACGGTTGAACTCATTTGAGGGAGGGTACCGCCTCATGTTTCGTGTACTTCAGTGCGCCTCTACCTAAACAATATGTGCAATCCCAGTATACATGTTGCATATTGCAGTGAAAACGCTTCTGACGCATTTATTACACCGCAAACTACGAAGGAAGTATGCGCCACACTATCGCATTCGTATCACTTTCCCAAAACATGACCCCGACACCGCCTCAGCTGGGTTGATTTTTTTCTCCAAAGTATTGATATAACACAAGTAATTTTTAATGAAAAGGTTCACAAACATTGCCAGACGTAGTTGAGCACTAGAGCAGTAGTTTAGGAGCAGCAACGAAAAAACACGGGGAGGGAGGGCAGAACTGGTTCCTCTGCAGGGAATAGGTTATAGGGTAACTTTTTCAAAAAATATTAGCCGTTTTCACGATGGATTATTTGCGCGAAAGTTTTTAAAACATTTTAAATGTTTAAAATTTTAGTAGTAGCCGCTTTCACGATGGACTAATTGACGAAAAAATGTTTTAACCCTCGCCCTACGGGACCGTAGGGCGAGGACTATAACATATCTCGCAAATTAGTCCATCGTGGAGATTGTAAAATGTTTTAAAACATTTCGCGCAAAATAAGCCATCGTGAAAACGGCAATTATTAACTGCTGGTCACATGAACTTAAACTTTTATACTGTTAACTGCAGCATAAACTGCATGCAGTCTTACCTTGCTTACTATAACGATGAAGTTATCTGACCAAAAATGGCCTCCTCCCCGCCATGTGCTAAAACGCCGTCTGTTTCAGTTGCCTAATGTGATGCTCTCCACATTGCATGGGCAGGTTCGATACGGCTCAAGCAATTTTGAAGCTGACTAAGCAGTTTAGAAACTTCCTGATGCTCTGGTGAATCTCAAATTGCCTAGGCAGTTTCGAAACTGCCTGACACTCTCGTAAATGTCATACTGCCTATGCAGTTTCGAAACTGTCTGGCTTTTCAGGCAGTTTGCAAACTGCCTGGGCCGGCCAAGCAGTTTCGAAACTGCCTGGATTTTCATATTGCCTTTAACATATACATATGTTGTCAATATTTATTACTTGGTGAAAAAAGTGATATTCCATCCACAAAAATGGTAAGTTATTAATTTGTCGAAGCTTGTCAAGGATCGATAAACCTGCATCAAATTATGTCCGTCAAGTTAGCTTGGTATTCGTTTTCAGCGTCAAGTTCCGATTTTCTTCAAATTAAGCTTGTGGGTAGGTCTCGTCGAGTTATTGGCGAATATGCTATTATTTGTTCCCTTTATATAGGGAACAAATAATAACATATTCGTTTATAACTAGGGCGCATGACGGTTCCACCTTCAAAGGTCATCGATATGCATCACACGGTGTTTAGCCTAGTTTATTCGTTTACCGACCAACTTGATCGCAACAGGCCTAAAATGAATCGTCGTGACCACTGGCGTGACAAATTTATAAATCTGCCCAGAGCAAGCAGATGAAGTTAAGTTGTTGTCGATGATTGGGGTTTTAAGGCACACAGACTGCTCTGGGTCACATGGCGTCCATGATGTAGCTAAGTGTACAATATACGTTACGTTATAAGTGCTATGGGGACAAAATAAATACAGTTACAGATGTCTTAAGTTTACCCCAGTTTGCTGATTGCGGTGCAGTTTTCAATATCCACCAAAAGATGCATTTGATACTGCATTTATAATATAAAGGCGCATAATGCACGAAACAGCTGTTTGTTTTGAAAACACGCAACGGTTCTTTGTATTTCTCCTCCCCTATTTTCCGTTTATTTCTTGACATAACTTTATCTAACACTTGGGTGAATGGTCACACATTCATCCATTGGAATCATCTCCAATAAATCATTCAACGAAAAAATCATACTTTCTTAAAAAGGCTGCTAAATATTAGAAGTTAATGTATTGTGTTTTCTTAGATAATGCCAAATCATACACTTTTATTTGTCAAGACGTTACGGGCAGACATACGGCAGATTTGAAATCGGCAGTAGGCACCCTACTATTTTTAACAGCATTATGCGTCCTTGTTTACAAGACGCTCTACAACACTATACCAACTCGACATTGTAGTTATAATAGTAAAATATGTGTTTGTTAATATATTACCTTCCTTTTCTGCCTGCCATCAAATTGTACTTACGAAGCCCAATTGTCGATGGCATTATTTTGTTTTCCAAACTGTATCACCCCATCGTCTTTTGTCATAACACAGCAATGCGCAGCGCACATCACGGGCGAGTGGCTGGGGTTGGCCGTCATAACACAGCAATGACACACACTACGAATTGGCCGTCATAAAACACAGCAGATGCGCAGCGCACACAACGGGCGAGTTGCTGGGTGGCGTCTAACACAGCCAATGCGCAAGCGCACATCACGAGGCGAAGTGGCTGGGGTTGGCCGTCATAACACGCAATGCGCAGCGCAACATCACGGGTGAGTGGCTGGGGTTGGCCGCCATAACACAGCAATGCGCAGCGCACATCACGGCGAGTGGCGGGGTTGGCCGCCATAACACAGCCAATTGCGCAGCGCACATTTCACGGGTCGAGTGGCTGGGTTGGCCGCCATTAACACAGCAATTGCGCAGCGCACATCACGGCGATGTGGAGTTGGCGCCATAACACAGCAATGCGCAGCGAATCACGGGCGAGTGGCTGGGGTTGGCAGCCATAACACCAGCAATTTGCGCAGCGCACATCCGGGCGGTGGCTGGGGTGCCGCCATTAACACAGTAATGCGTAAGCGCACATCACGGGCGAGTGGCTGGGGTTGGCCGCCATAACACAGCAATGCGTAGCGCACATCACAGGCGAGTGGCTGGGTGTTGGCCGCCATTAACACAGCAATGCGCAGCGCACATCACGGGCGAGTGGCTGGGGTTGGCCGCCATCACACTCGGACGCTGCACGGGACGTTTGGCGAGGCTTAACGTGCAGATCGATAGCAGATGCCGAGGTGGATCGATAGCCGATGCTGTTGATTCTTCGATTGGTTTCTGGGAAGCGCGGCGGGCTGAAGTGAGAGATCATTGCTTGACGTGTGATCAACTGATCCAGGTCGATAAGATTAGCAGCGCGGGTGGGGACGGGTCGAAGGTGTCATGTATCACGGGATGACTCTGCGCAGTGCTCCCTCAGTCTGCGAACCCGCCAGTGGCTCTTGGGACATCTTGAGCTTTCCCCTACAGGTCTCCAGTCGGTTGGTCGTCTGCTGCAACTGCACCGTCTCCTGGGTCTTCTTGGCGACAGAGGTGACAGGTCCGCTGCTTGGAGCTACAAACAGGAAAGGCAGAGCGGGGCAGAAGGGCCGCTAGAAGCGGCAGAGCGTGGCAGAAGGGTCGTCTGTGGCAGCAGAGTGGGGCCGATCTGTGGCGGCAGAGCGTGTCAGGTCTGTAGCGGCAGACGCAGATACAGCGCTGCGGCTGTGGCCGCCGGTGTGAGTCGAGGGATCTGCGGCAGCGACACGGCGGCGGCGCCACGGCCTCCAGCAGCGATGCGCATCCTGAACGTTGTCATCCTGCTGGCAGCGCTGCTGACTGCAGTGCAGGCCGGGGAGTACTGCGATAATTTCGAGCCAAGTGGAGACTTTGGGTCATTTTGGAGGCAAATCAGCGAGGATTCAAACGGAAAATGGGAGCCTACCAGCTACAAGGAAATCAGCAAAAACATCACCTATTTTCCAGCACCAGCCAGCGGCGACACGGTTTTATACCTCACCGCCCCTGGACCTGGGAGAACTGCTTCAGCCCGAATGGAAACTGTGTCATCCTTTCGCTTCCCGAACGGCTCGAGCATTTATTTCCGCTACTGGCTTCACTCAAAATATGTTGGGGCTGCAACGTTTTATGTTGCGCTGGCTTTGAAAACTGAGGAAGGGCACAGAATCCTTAACCTGTCTTCTACTTCCTCTCCAGACAACACCGATTGGACGGAAGCCAGCGCATCGATATGTATCCGTGCTGATGCTAAACCAGGAGTAATCAGGTAACTTTGAAGATGTTAGTGTGACCACTTGGATTAAAATTGTTTCTATTCCCGAGCGTATGTGCTTTATACTTGCAACAACTCTGTCAAAAAATGCAAAGCCTTCAGTGATCTTAGTTACGCTGAAACGTGGGAATTAATTCATAGAAACACGATACTTTTACTTCGATAAACTAATATCACTGTTTTGCATCATGTACAAATGGTGTTAACTTATTTTTGCCTAATACCCAAAGATAGCAAAATACTTTTCAAGACAACACTTTTGCCTTGTAAAGGTGCTTCGAACTAGAGGTGCCACTTTTCAGGCTTGCGGCTACCCACCTCAGCCACCTCAGCCCCGCAAACCCCCTTCAACTACCCAACGCTATACCAACATGTCCTTTAGGCTGCCAACTACCCGCTAGTACCATCATTTTGTTTTGTTTTAAATATGTCATTTAACCAGTAAGACGCCTTAAACGGTGAAGGACGAGCGAGCCCGAATAAACCCGCGTCAATTTTGCATCCGCCCAACGGAGGTTTGCTTTGTGCGAAGCATGCTTTTAATTGTTTTCCTATGTGTTGTTTTGCCGTCGCCAATAGATCCGAAACTAAATCGATTCTTTGAACTCAAACAGGTTTTCTGCAGCGTTTTTTAATGTGGGCAACTTAAAGCTTCATGTTTGAAAGGCAAAAATAACATTTTTGGGTGGTACTTAAAGATGGTTTTATTGCGCTTTACAGCTACATAATTTTCATCGTCTAGCACCCTTTGGTTTTGACGTTACGGCGGTGTAATGAAGAGAGTATACTAATATCGGCAATTTGTATATTACAAGCGGATTTTAGTAGCGAAATATTGCATTTAAACCTAAATTTGCACATGCATTTTAGAGACTGTACATTGGTCTACACATTGGTATTTATTTCAATGTTTCACGTCCCATAGGTCCTGAGCAATTATTTAAATAGTTAAGACGTCATAAACCATTAATTTGCGCTTGTAATAGCCCAGTTAAAACTTTGCACGTTACACACTGAGCCACTGATCGACACTAGTGTAATACGCCGGGCGGATCGTTTTCTCTACACAATCTGGTGTTTACGGCCGTGTCTTTTGGCGACCTTTTTTGGTTGCGAGAAGTTATAGGTCCGCCGGTATTGCAACAATGTTTTGTAGGCAATTTCGTGGACGGAACGGACGGTGAACAGCGAAGGCACGTGGCGCACGTGCAGTGTGACCGCAATGTTTGACCTGCGCAAAAGTTGCTAAGTGGTGTGACCGCACACTTGAATTTCAGCTTAATCAGTCCGGCCGTTTCTCAGCTATAGCAGGATAGCGTTTTCTGACACCCCTGACGTGGCACGTGCCATGCTGACTTCTCACGTGAGACGAAACATGCCAATAACATAATGGCATTGGATGGGGCTATCAGATGGCGAAGACCGCTTGTCAATCGGATGCGGCATTCAAAAGATATAAGCTTCTGACCAGCGTTATGGTCTAGCCGGGCCGGGCCGGGCTGGGTCAGCCGCTTATATGTGAGAATAATCCGGTATTCAGTGAG
The DNA here is from genome assembly GCA_014673585.1 of Semibalanus balanoides. Classification (NCBI taxonomy): domain Eukaryota; kingdom Metazoa; phylum Arthropoda; class Thecostraca; order Balanomorpha; family Balanidae; genus Semibalanus; species Semibalanus balanoides. Next base: position 36,453 of record VOPJ01006922.1, on the reverse strand, counting down.
GACTCGCTGCGCGCTTCGCGCTCGCTCGTAATACTTTTTATGCTGAATTGTTTTGTATTGATCTCTACTCCGAGAGAGAGAGAGAAATAAATTTTAATGGCCTGCCGCTGTTAGGCGATGTCGGCCCATGTTTGTCGAAGGGCGCCGCAGGCGCCCTTGGCTGTGTCTCTTGATCTTCTTTTTTTATTTGTTTTTGCTGTTATCTTGGGTTATTCTCTTCTTTTCTTCTTGTTTTACTTGGGTTGGTTGGTTTGTTTTTATGTTGTTGTTGGTTTTGTTGGTTGATGTTACATGAAACACACACTTTTTTTGTATTCTAACTTTTTTGGAGACTCTGTTTTTTTTTGGTGACCTTGAGTACTTCATTTTTTTTTGTCTCTCTTTTTGCTTTTTTGTTTTCCTTGAGTCTGTAAGTTTTTTTTTGTACTCCTGAGTTTTTTTTAGTACTCTAATCTCTACTCCCTAACTGAAAGTGCTTTTATTTGTTAAAGCGTCCCAACTGCTATTTGTTTTCAATTTATGTAAATGTTGCTACCCGCCAACTACCCACTTCATCCAAATGATTGCTTGTGCTACACGCTACTACCCACGTGGACGTGGGTAGAAACTACCTGCATCTGGTGAGTAAGTAGGTAGAAAAGTGGCACCTCTTCTTCGATCCGTATCCATGATGACCAATCAATTTGTCCCGATATCAAGTTCATGTTGCATATTGTCGGAAGCGTCTCGACGAGACAAGCACAGTGATCTGAGTCTCACGTCTATACATGCAGTTTTATAACATAGTCATTGGCTTTAAGATGCTGGAACTCAGAGGAACTCTGGACAACCTTGAGACTCTGGTCAGGAAGACACCAGTAGTTCGCCTTAACGGGGAATATAGCACCTTTAACATTAGTTTGTAACTGAGAATAGCCAGATTGTCGGAAGTGTACTGAGAAACCTCTAAATCTGGAAAATTATTTCCTTCAAAAACGACCTGTAGTTCTGAGCTCAACGCAAAAACCGGTTGGCATATTTGGGCCATATTTTAAAGAGGACAAATTTCGTGACGTTTCGCATAACGTCATAAGTAGGTACTCCACTGTGATTTCCACCGCACTCCGTTTTCGCTATTTGAACCGTTTGCCACCGAAAGGTATCGACTTGGTCCGCGTGTTTAGGAATCGCAACTAATTTAAGGAGCAGGCTGGTATTTAGGGAGACTTAAGTCAGTCAAAAATATAGATATTGCTTTGATTTTTTTTAGGGGCGTCTTTCATGCTTTGTTCTCCAATATCAGTTGGGACTTGGGGACACTGTAGGGAAATGCTAAAAAAATAGAACGCACTAAAAATAGCGCCGATAACGTCAGAGCCTGCCATAGACATCCATGTTAAAGCTCTAAAATTAGAGCATTTTAATGAACACTTTTTACAACAACCACTTGCAATAAATTGTACAAAATGTCAGAAACCAAGAAAGCAATATTTTTGCTTTCTGGCAACGCATAAAGGCTTATATATACAAAAATGAACAACGATCATGTTTTTTTTCCTGTAAAAGCCTTAACAAACCCAGATGCACATAGCAAATGTAACATGAATTTTAAATTTGTGAAAAATAATGTAAAAATGTATATTCAACAATCTTAATTAAGCTTCACTGTTAAGTTTGGTCCTACAATTCAAGTTTATAAGGTGTGGTAACAGTTTATTATAAGATGTGGTACCAGTTTAAAGTAATTATATTTGCCAATTATGAACTGATTTCACATTCAAATTGCCAACAGATGCTTGAATGTGTTGATGGGTGGCTGTCAGTGTTCATGCGATATATCAGCAAATATGTGACCAAGGCCCTGCTCGACCGTCGACGTGTCGCAAGCGCAAGCGTCATAGCTCCTATGCAACCTTCTGCCCAATGTGCGCCGATCGTTGCATAGGGGCTATGAAGCTTGCGCTTGCGACACGTCGAGCATGGCCAAAGCCTTTGGCCCTGCTCGACATGTCGCAAGCGCAAGCCTTTTGGGTCTTTGGCCCAAAGGCCCAACTGTTGATGGGTGGCCGGTGGCTTACCGGTGGCTGCAATATTCACTGCATAATGTGCATGAATACATTTATTTACATTCACTATTCACACATCACTGAAGACAAGACATACATATAAACAAATTTATGGGTAGGTAGATCACATTTATTTATGCATTAGTACATTTATGGGTATGTGTTCATGTAACAACACTTCAACGCCACCACAGGTGGATAATGTAGCATGGCAGGTGTGGCCAACGCCACACAAACTTCTAAGTGGGTGTGGCAGAACCACACCAACATTGATATAGTCTTTCCGCTCTTGTCCACACAAGCCATAGGCCCGGGAACAGGGGGGGGGGCAGCGGGGGCGCTTGCACCCCCCCCCAACTTTGGCGTTGCTGATCTGAACGTTCTTTTAAAAAGGTATAAGACATCGAAAGTTTTTTTTTGCAAAATTCTGCAAACATCATACTTTTGTATCATACTTTTTTCCTTTTTTCAGCGGAGGTTCTGTATAAGAAACATGATGCAAAAAGCCATGGGTGTCGCCACCGGGAGAAGGGGTGGTGGTCACTGGTGAATTCCCCAGGATCGCCTTACTAGCCCCACCCCAGATTAGCATAATTTGAAAGGAAATACGTTTCCTTTAAGTTGTCTTGGAATTTAAAAGGACACTCCCACCTTAAAAAATGTGTCAAATGTTAAATGTACGTCGTTTGTGGTGCAAAATATGAAGTGAATGCTGCCGAACACGATTATGACATCTGTTTCTCACCAAAACCAGTGCTCAATCTTCATTAAAATCAGTTTTTATATTGGGCTGATGACGTCATATGAAGGATTTTTTGGAGAAAAAAAACTTCACGCTGCCATAAGTAGGACTAGTGTATGGCTAATGTATGGCCAAAGGTAAAACAAGTTCGACTGTTTTAAATCAACATTTAGTAAAGAGAGACTTACGAATCGCTCAGGGCACCCCCCACACCCAAAACTTCATTCAAATACTTGGGGACTGGCGGATGTTACAGATGTCAAAACCAAACTCGAAATTTCTCTGTGATTCGACCTCAGTGGTGTTTTAACTTATTACCATAATAATTTCAATGCCAAGCACGCAAAATGGCTATATCACTCAAATTTATGTTAAGGTGGACAGGTCCCTTAACCCCGCGCCGGGCCGGGCCGGGGGGTGTGTTTAGACACCCCTTTCAGGTTTTTCCTAGATATCGGGAAAACGGCAGTGCGTAGCGCCGCCAAACTCTTAATACCTATTCATTCATCTTTTATACAGCTTTTTTATAATAGGTCATGTCAGGTCAGGTCACCAGGCTAGGTCATGTGACCCCACCTCCAAAAAAGTTTGCGGTCAAAACCAAAGGCCACAGTGTTGACGAATCGGTTTCGTACTTACAGGATTTCATAAGAGCATGACTACCTAAAGTTCGCTTATCTCAGATTTTTTATATCGGTGACCTAAGGTCAGGTAAATTTCCTGACCTCCCCATTATACGTGAACGAGAAAATAAACAGATGCTTTCTTTTCTGAAAATATGAATTGGATTAGGCTGATTCTTTCAGTCATGTTATTTTACTATTTCTGGATGACCTAGGTGCGATTGTTTCCCAGAGATCTCTACAAGGTCATCTGAGGTCATCTGAGGTCATCAGCAATGATTTGCTAATAACTCTTGATAGAATAAAGATAGAGATGAGCAGACGACACCACTATATTTGTATCGTCTGGCCGCGTCGCCCCATATGCAACATGACTTATCTGGGTCACCAAATGATCTTGATCTGAGGTCAAATTTTGAAGTTGAACTTATGAGGTCATCATGTATATATTTTAAAGCGTATTGACGAGAGAAACACGATAGTGTTAAAATCAATTATCTGCCATTTTTAGATCAAATGCTATTCGAGAAAACATATTTTACCAAAAACTACATTTTTGACATTTGATGACTTCTGGGGCCTAAACTATTGATCTGATCTCAAATTTGAGGACATGATTGCTATTGAAAATTTCGATAGCCATCTATTACTTCTTTAATCGTTTGCTCCTAGGTATCATAGTTTCCGAGATAATTGGGGGTATCTGGAGCTATATCCTAAATCTGGAAAATCTGACCTTTGATGACCTCTGGTGACCCCAATATTGACCTGATAAAAAAAATCACCGAAATAGTTTCCAAATCTTTTTTGACGAGCTCTCGAACGGAAGTGTTTTAACATTAGCATGTATTATGAAAATCCCCGTAGGGCTCCAGTTGAAGTAAAAATAAGAAATAATTCGCCGAAGAAAAATGGGGTGGCTATCAAAATTGGATTTGCCCCCCCCCCCACACTTTGAAATCGTTCCCGGGCCCCTGTACTCCGCTCTTGTACACACAAGCTATAGACTTTACGCTCTTGTCCACACAAAATATTGACTTTCCGCTTTTGTACACACAAGCTATAGACTATCCGCTCTTGTCCACACAAGCTAATAGACTTTGCGCCTTGTTCACCTCAAAGCTATAGATTTTCCACTCTTGTCGTCCACACAAAATATGAACTTTCCGCTCTTGTTGACACAAGCGACTAACTTTTCGCCATTGTCCACACAGGCTTTTTGCTTTATACTTGTTTATACTTTTTGCTTGTCCACACAAGCTATGGACTTTCTGCTGGTTCACACAAGCTATATTGTCAATAGGTTGCTCACTCAAAACATTTCATTTTTGGGTAATGCAATACAAATGTACTGGAGCATCTTGTCAGGCAACGCAAATATAAAAACAGCAATATAATATCCTTTGGCCACTCCAACTATGGAAACGATTCTCAACTGATGAACAACACTCTTACAGAATCATACTTCATAGTGCAAACATTTACACATTTGTAATGGCGTCTAATGTTACTCGCGAGTCGGGGAACCGGCGAACGAAAAATGTTTACGTTTTTACGCGTATAATTCAAGAACCGAGTTTTACCGTTCGATACCTTCTTTTGACGTCACAACTCATTTTGATGACGCAAGATTGTTGTGACGTCACATCTAAAAATTTGTCTATTTTTCCAATTACTACAAATTTCGACCTTTTTCGCAAAAATGAATGCCAGAACCGTTATCAGGGCACTCTTCTCCATCATTCTACATACTTTTTACAAGGTGCTATATTCCCTTTAAACGGCGAAAGACGAGTGAGCCCGAATAAACCCGCGTCAATTTTGTATCCGCCCAACGGAGGCTCGTATTGAACGAAGCTGATTTTCAATTGTTCTCGCTATGTGTTTTGTTTTGCCATCGCAAATTGATCCGAACTAAATCAATACTTTAAGCTAAATAGGTTTTGAAGCGTTCTTTTAAACTTGCAATTGTAAGCTTCATGTTTGTAATCAGAAATACATGTTGGGTGGGTTTTGAATTTATTTGATTGCGCTTTACTGCAATATCATTTGTATCGTTTAGCACCCTTTGGTTTTGACGTCACGGCAGTGTAATGAGGGAAATATTCTAAATTCGGCAATATATTTACTACAGGCGGATTTTAGCAGCGAAATATTGCATTTCAACCTGAATTTGTACATGTATTTTAGAGACGGTACATTGGTCTACACAATGGTGTTTGTTTCATCGTTTCACGTCTCAGAGGTGCCGAGCACTGATTTAAATCGTGAAGACGTCATAAATCATGAATTTGCGCTTGTACATCCAGTGACTTTGCATGTACCAGTCTAGGGTGTAGCGATTTCGGGGCGAAAACCATACAAAGTTGAAACATGAGATGGAGTAGTGATAAAAGGGTGCCTTTAGGTGTGATAGGTTGGGAAACATCACAAAAACACATTTCCGAAAGGATTTAGCTAGCGGGGTTTTGTGTTGAAGGGTCAAATGGATATTTTGACATGTCGAATACAAAATACAGGCCTATCATACTTTGGGAGCCACAAGTCATTCAAAAAATCATATTTTGCTATGCAATTTGGTAAGGACATCATTCATACTTTGTTCTCCAAGAAATATTCCAGTTTTTAATATTGTTAGTTTGTTATTTTTTCCCGCAAAATCAAAGTATATTTGAGAAACATGTATGGACCCGCTAGCCTACAGAATTTCAAAGCAATGTCTATTATTTTGACTGACGTATGGCTACCTAAGTACCTATTATAAATCTAGATTTTGTATTCTACTTTTATAAATATGTGTGTTGAATGCCCATCCAACGATATTTCCAGAGATTATTCTAATTTCTTTAGCTTTTCTGCCGCACGTCGCCATATTTTGGATTTTACCTGGCCGATCTGGGTGATCTCTCCAACTTGCCGCCAGGCACAGACCAACAGGTGCTGCAGAATAGACATACATGTAAAACAATACATTTTTTCTTCTCGAAACAGCAACTGGAGTGCCGTGACATTGGTAGATATGTCTCATTATGTAGTGCTTGGCGTGCCGGTGAGCGGTGACATCTCGTCGCCGACCGGCAGCTTCTTCTCGCTGAGCTCGACTTGCTGGACCATAGCAATAAGGTCTCGCTTGCTCTGGTTCCGGGGCATGATATACCGGCTAGACACCTGCGCCCGGATCCGACCTTCCCTCTTCTCGTGGCCTTTCACGTGAGATGCCGCCTCCGTCACCATGCGCACGCATCTCTCGACGGACTGGGTGTGCGAAGGCCAGTCGGGCACCTTCATGGGCTTGTCAGCGAGTTGGCAGAGCTCGACAGTGGTTAGCCGGCAGGTGAGAGGCGGCTCCAGCACGTCACCGACCCGCTAGTCGATCAGGTCGGTGAGCTCGGTGGCGTCTGGGTTGATTGCAGGCGTCTTCCTCGGCCGGAAGCTCATGTCGCTCACCTGCGTCGCTTCATCTCCTGCACCTCGGAGCTTCACAATCCTGTGCACTGCCTCCCTTCTCTCTCCTTGATCTTGACTGCACAGCATGGCCTGAAGGACGGCTTCTGAGTGGGCCCATACCAACGCTGATCTCCAACACCGTGGGCATCACCAGTGCACTACTTAATCTGGCGTTGGCCTTCCTCAGAAGCTGCAGCTGGTGAAGAATGTGCCGTGGGCCCTCCTGCCACTTCCAGTTGACCTTGATGTAGAACCAGTTGGGTATATAAACACCCACGATGAACTCCACGATCAACTTCAGGGTCTCCAAGTCCTTACCCTTCAGACCATGTTGGGGAGAACCCTCAGCGGCAGAATCGGCAAAGCTGTGGTGAGCCGGTGAGACACACCGGCTGTGGTTCACTGGGCCGATCTCCAGCAGCGCCAGGGTGGGTGGCAACTTGCCTGTCCGAATCACGGTCACGATCTGGTAGCCGTAGGACTGGTCGGTACTCAGGTCTTCTCAGGTCGGTACTCACTGTCTCCTCGCTCAGGGGGATCAGCGGCGGTCCACCGACGGGCTCGAACTGGGGATTGATCTCCAACTCGGTCACGGAGCCCAGAAGCTTGCCGACGGGCCCTGACCACCTGTTGGTTGACAGTGTTGGTCCGTCAAGGGGAGTGACCAAGTGTCGGAGTGGCAGCTCGCAATCATAAGTTTCATATAATGTAGGTCATAGGTATACACCCATTAAATGGCGCTGGCTTCAGTATCCCCACTCGGCACAAGCTAACGCTTTAAGCCTGAGTGGGGTTTCATGGAATCACCAGCATAAAACGCCTGAAAATTGACCAAGACTTTGTCCTCTGCCCCTGATGTGAACTGAATCCCCTCTATAACACCATGAATGATGTGGAATCCTGGGACGTAAGCTGGGGGGCAGTCATTTGCTGTTTCAGAGATGACTTCTTTCAGCCTTCTTTTATAAAACCACATCTAACCCCTAAGTTCCCCTGCCTCATATTGCTTTTTATGTTCGTTTCAATTTCTTAGCTGGGGAGTGCGCGACAATTTCTCTTTTGTTCTCGGTGTTAAAGAAAGGTATTGTGCGTCGTTGGGATCGAGGGTGGGGGCACTCCTGGTCACCTATTAATGGGTGGCGGCTTATAAAAAAAAATGTGGGGCGGCTAGGCCAAGGAAAAGTGCAGCCATGTCGAACTCTACTCCCGCGCACTGACGTCACCTGACCTTGAGTGCAACCGCTGCCACTGGCCGCAGGTCATTCCAGTCAGGAGCCTATAGCGAGCGCCGAAGCGACTCGGACCCGTGCTGCCACTACCAGGAAATACGCGAAATACGCGATAGATCAGAAGTCAATCGCTCTCCTACTGAGCTACAGGGGCGGACAATGGACATTGATGCCAGTTTCACATTTCTACAGGGTGATCATGTGAAACTGTGATAAGTTAGATGACTACCAGATGCATATGATTCACGTTTAAATGAATGAACCCATACCAGTGCAAGACCACCAGTGGGACATTATGATGGCCGATGCATCCAACCGTGCGCCGTCAGTAGTTATCTACAGCAGGTGCTCAAAGTACGACCTCTTTTCGCTCGGCGCCGCGTATTTTCCGCCATTCTTCTCAGGTGCGCAACGTCCATATGTTCTGTTGGACGTTTCTCCACAGCCATGTTCAGCTGATCCACGGTCCGTAGCTCACACTGAACAACACGAGTGAAGGCCCGCCACCAGAAGCTGAAGTAGGACAGGACGCGCTGTATACGCTGCGTCAGTGCGTGCAGCTGCTTACTGCGATAGATGATCCGGAACTGAAGCATTAGATAGGACAGGACGCGCTGTATACGCTGCGTCAGTGCGTGCAGCTGCTTCTGCGATAGATGATCCGGAACTGAAGCATTAGATAGGACAGGACGCGCTGTATACGCTGCGTCAGTGCGTGCAGCTGCTT
>VOPJ01006922.1:0-25346 GCA_014673585.1 Semibalanus balanoides | reverse complement strand
TGCTCTCTGCTCTCTGCTCTCTGCTCTCTGCTCTCTGCTCTCTTCATTCGTGTGTGCTGTGTTGTGCCGGCACACCGGGCCGGCCCAGTGTGTCTGAGTCGGATCGCCTGCCCCCCCCTCTCTCCCTCCTGCCCTCCTCCGGTGGCCCCGTGCATACAGTCTGAGTCCGGAATCCCTCCACAGACAGTCTGAGCCCGGCTTCCCTCCGCAGACAGTCTGAGCCCGGTTTCCCTCCTGCCGCTGGTTCACAGATGGTGCCGATCAAGGAGATGACGGACGTGATGCGAGTCATCAAGGAGCAGCTGGTGCTGAAGCGCGGCTGCTGGGTTCGCCTGAAGCGTGGGGTCTTCAAGGACGACATCGCCCAGGTGGACTATGTGGACGCCGGCCAGAGCTCCGTCCACCTGAAGCTGGTGCCGCGCATCGACTACTCGCGCATGCGTGGCGCGCTCCGTGATAAGGTATGTCGCGGCACCACGCCGCACTGGCTGTGCCGGGCGGGGGGAGGGGGTCGTTAGAGGGACGCAATATAGCCGGGGGCTCATGTTCGATTGGTGTTTCGTAATGGGAACGCGGTTTAAAGACATTGATTGGGTCGGAGCTGTGAGCTGTTCAGAGTTGCGTATGGTCCATCGGTGGCTGGTGGTTTCTATGTGCTGTTTGCTCTCTGACCTAGTCGCCGCGGTCCGGGCCAGCCAGTCACTCTGCGGTATCTGTCCCCCGGGTCAGCCAGTCACTCTGCGGTATCTGTCCCCCGGGCCAGCCAGTCACTCTGCGGTATCTGTCCCCCGGGCCAGCCAGTCACTTCTGCCCGTATCTTGCGCGCTGTCCACTGCACAGTATAGTTTGCGGCTGTCACGTGTGGCTCCGCTGGCTGCAGCAGCAGATTACCAGTGTATGCCGTGATGGTGTTATGTATAGTAACGATACAGCAGCCATCCTAGTCTGACGAGCGCGCAATTCGCTGCCACAAAGCGTGCAGCCGTCTATGTAGGAGCAAGGGTGTCGCCACCTTCTAAAGTGTTGTGTGTGTGTGTGTGTTGTTGTGTGTGTTTGCTCATGTGGTGTGTGTGTGTGTGGGGGGGGCATTTTAAAGTATATTCTTACCATGCAACGCACATAGGCGTATTGTTTAATTTTGAAACTGTTGGGGGGGGGGTCCCCCGCCCGTCCCCTGCCTCCGACGCCTATGTTTATGAACCGTATAGTCGGGCTGTTAGGCGCCCCCTAAGCCCAAATAATAATACTGGGCTGTATCTGAGGTGTAATGCATGCATTTCATGTTGTGCCATTGCTAGAGTGACGCCCCATTGTCGGCGGCAGGAGAGCGAGGTGCAGCTGACTGCGGCTGACTGAGTTTGTGGTATAATGATGAGTGCACTGTGTTGAGTCAGCTGCCGTGTAGCGTGCTGATGACGCTGAACGTGTCGTGATATCTCCGTGGCAGGAGAACGAGGTGAAACGGAAGCGGCGTCAGCGGCCGGCGCAGAAGCTGTTCGACATGGAGGCCGTGCGCGCCATTGGTGGCGAGATCAGCCAGGACGGAGACTTCATCATCTTCGAGGGAAACAGATACTCCCGCAAGGGCTTCCTCTACAAAAACTTCGTCATCAGCACCATTCAGGCCGAGGGTGGGTGCAGTGATATCCACTATGGTGGTGCCTCGCCATGTCTTTCGCTCTTTTCATCCAGAACTTAACATTTTGTGAAAACGCTATGCTATTCGAAAAAATAATAATAGAGCTGGTGACTAATTTGAAAACTGTACATTCTGTGTAGAATTGTCAAAAATTGTGTAAAGATGATCAATAACATGCCAAAATATATTTTAGAGTCAAACCAAATTTTTCAATTTTTTGGCATGTTATTGATCATCTTTTTACAATTTTTGACAATTATGTCCATCATGCCAGCCATCCACATCATAAATAATTCTGTGTAGAATAAGCTTGGAGATGACATTTCTGCTTTGCCGACTATTGGAATGACATCTGCTACTCACAGCACATATACATTATAGGTAAAAATAACCCATAGTTTTATCCATGCTTATGTATTCAAATATGTGTTATTTGCCGATTTGTATGAGTCACTATTTAGCTGCAGCAGCTGCTGTCTTTGATTAATAGCAGCTGGTCACAGTGTTGCGTACCGCTTGTGATAGCCTGCTGTGTCCACCAGGCGTGAAGCCGACCCTGTCCGAGCTGGAGAAGTTTGAGGAGCAGCCGGAGGGCATGGACGTGGAGCTGGCGCGCTCGGCCAAGTCGGAGGAGGAGCACCTCTTCACCCCCGGAGACAACGTCGAGGTGGTGGAGGGAGAATTGATCAACCTGCAGGGCACCATTGTCAAGATTGACGGCACCAAGGTCACCATCATGCCCAAGCACGAGGACCTCAAGGTGAGACGCCGACCGCGCAGAGTGGGAGTGCTGTGTGTGGAGTGTTGATATTGTGTGCAGCCGTTTGTGTCGTGTTCAATTACCTGGCTACTCTGAGTACTCTGTATTCTTTGCTTATTATCTGTCGTTTTGTGGATAAAATGTAGGGATACTCAGCGTCCTGCGTTGGATATCGGTCGACTAGCAGTGACCAGGGTATTTGTATTTGTATTTGTATTTGACAATTAAAACACTCTCCAATATTACAAAGGCTATTCCGAGCGTCGTGTTCATGATTAGTATATACAGTGAAGAGCCATGTAAAAATGACACCCAGCACACTGCACACAATCAGATCAGAAAAATAAAATAAAAGTAGAGCAACATTCCCTTACTCACAAACACCACACTCTATTGCAGCAAAACACAACACACCACAGGCATTCACGACAACACATTATTACACGCACAAGTATGCTTAAGTCTTTGTTTCACTCCGGCGAGATATACATATTCGAAAATAATATCAAGAAAGCTATCTCACCACATCATCTACTAAAAGTCAGTATGCACGTTAAAAGTTCTAAGTGGCAGAACACGTGACCTTCTGCGGCAGCCCGTTGTACTGTGCACAACACTAAAAAAGGAAGCGCCGCCTTTCCCGGCCTCGTTCTCGCGCGCGGAGCGCTAGATCAGCGTCCTGACGTGTAGACCGAGCACGGAGAGTAGAGTTAACCTGAAGCTGAGAGGAGAGAGCCAGGAGTTCGGTAATGCGAATTTTGTGCAGTAAATTTAGGGAATCCTCCCTAAATTTTCAGGGTCGCTCCTCCCGTGTCACCGCGCCCCTCCTGTCCTCCCTCGCCGACAGGACCCGCTCGAGTTTCCGGCGCAAGAGCTCAAAAAGTACTTCCGGATGGGCGACCACGTGAAGGTGATCTCTGGCCGTTACGAGGGCGACACGGGCCTGATAGTGCGCGTCGAGGACAACATGGCCGTACTGTTTTCGGACCTGACGATGCACGAGCTGAAGGTGCTGCCGCAGGACCTGCAGCTCTGTTCCGACATGGCCACCGGCGTCGACAGCATGGGACAGTTCCAGTACGGCGACATGGTGCAACTCGAGTGAGTCAGTACCGGCCGGCCGGCCAGCCAGCCAGGGGCACGCGACGCTCTGTGCTCGCTAGTCCGGAGAGAAGTCACTAGCATACGGTCACTGCAGTTGGTCTTGTCAGGTTTATGTGATGCTGCATTACTGAGCAGCACACACTCAAACAAAGCTGTGTCAGTTAAGGGTCCGATTCACGGAGGCCCGATTCTCAAGAGAGCACCTCTACCGACAGGCTCGGAAAACAGCTCTTTAATTATAGCGAGTGGGACAGCGTGTCGCGCGGCTGTCAGCAAATGACCAGTATAAACAGAGACCGTTCATTCAGGCCCTCACGCAGAGGACGTAGGAACACCGAAAACTGACACCAAGGCCCGCATTCACCCCATGTGTTTGGACAGGACACCAAGATCGACAGCGAAAAACCCCAAAATAACACCCTACATCTGCGACTTCGATAAAACTCCGTTATTGAGGTTATCCGGGGCGCTGAATCGCGCTGTGCAAGTTCAGCTTGATTGGAGTTACGGCTGCTGAGTTATAGCCTACGGCATTTTCGTGAGGATACCTTGCATGGCTTAGCCAATTAGCCAATTAACTCCATTAACAAATTATCAATTCCTAGAAAAACCATACATTTCTGAATGGCAATGACAGTAAGGAATCATTTATTCCAGGTCCAGTTCTTTTGTGTTGATTCTGATTAAATGACCCTTTGAACCTCTCGTGACCTGACCTGACCTTCACACGAGCGCAGTGAAAATAAGATGGTTGTTTTATATTTATATAATTAATTCTTAGAAGCTGGCTCCTTGCTACAGGATAAAATTGGGATGGGTGTTTCTATAAATGTTCTTTTTAATTGCTCAATATTAACTTGTTTTTCTCCTTCCCAACACAAAAATGATTAATTGTCCCAGGATGGCTTTGTGGAATGCGGCTCTATGTGTCACCGAGGTTTTAGACGGCAAATATAAGCCATTTACGAGGATTAAGTTGAGTGAATTATTATTTACAAGTGAAAATGTTGCTCACGTGACCTCTTGTCTAAGGTCAGCTGAGGTCATCTGAGAGTTACCAGCAATGTCATTTACCACAAAACTCTTAATTTAATATAGATAGAAACTTGAAAAACTCTATCACCAATGGTTTGTTTCGTCGATTCGGCGTTCGGCCATATATGCCAGCATGAACCTTACCTGCACCAAATGACCTGACCAAAGGTCAAATTTTGAAAATGACCTAAGAAGGTCACCACTGACATTGTTCGAAGCGCCTTGACGAGACGAACACGTTGGTGTTAAATTATATCTATATGTATTATCTCCGAAACGTAATTCACGAACATATTGAAATTGTTCATTGTTTGCTGGTAAAAACAGTTTAGCGTGCATAACTTTTTATTTATAAAAGATATAGTGAAACTGTTATCACCATCGTGTTTGTCTTTTCAAGGCGCTTCGCAATATGGTACTGGTGACCTGGCTAAGGCAAATTTGACCTTTGACCTTTGAAAAATAAACATTTACCTGGGTCATTTGGTGACCCAGGTAGGTCATGCTGCATGTATCGGGCGACGTTAATCGACGTACAAACACAGTGGTGTGATTTTGCACGTCCCTATCTATATTATGTTAAGATTTGTGGCAAAATGGGCTAGTGACCTAAGATGGACCTCAGGTGACCTGCAGAGGTCACTGCTGCAACATCACCTGGTAAATCAATAAAATTCACTCAACCTAACCTCGGAGTGCTTATTATTCGCAAACGGAACCCTTCATGTGGCACATAAGCCGCATTCAGTCCACATGGGACAAATTAATCATTTGTGTTGGTGAAGGAGAAAAAACGAGTTAATTTGAGCAAAAAAAAGCATAATTATAGAAAACATCATCTCCCAAATTTTTATCCTGTGCATAAGGAACAGCTTACCTAGAATATTATAAAAATATAAAACAAACATATATTTCACTTGCACCGTTTGAGGTCAGTCAAGGTCACCAGAGGTCAAAGGTCATTTAATCAGACATCAACACAAAAAAAGAAAAACTGGGCCTGGAATAATGTTCCTTTTATTCATTGCCATTCAGAAAAATGTATGGTTATTTCTAGGAATTGGATAATTTGTATGGAGTTATTTGGCTAGTGCTAAGCCATGCAAGGTGTTCCTCACGAAAATGCCGGAGGCTATAACTCAGCCAGCGCGAAGCTCCAATCAACTGAAACTTGCACAGCGCCAATTCAGCGCCCCAGATAACCCCTACAACGAACTTGTATCGAAATCTGAGTTGTAGGGTGTTACCCCCTTGTCGATCTGTCCTGGAATGCCCCTGGCGCGGTCCCGAGCGCTATTTAATGGGTCCCGTCCTGACAACTATCGGCACCGTTCTAGCTGCTCGCGACAGTGTCTTGACCACTGCGGAGGTTGCAAGCTACTTGAACTCATCTTTTCACTTACAGGGAGTGTGCCTACTCACATCGGTCATGCTGGCACTGGTCAATAGAACATATTTTTCTGAATTTAGCCATTTACTTGATTTCTCCAGATTCACTCTAGTTGCTTAGATATTTCAAATTCGCCAAGATCATGTTGGCAAAAAAATCGATATTCGCCAGAGAGCTTTCGCTACCAGAAGCATTGCCCTTATGTTGCAACGCTAGCATATATCATTAACGATGACCAATGGGAAACAGCTCGTGCGCGCTGATAGCAGCTGCCGAACAGAGCCTCGATAACTATTTTACATTGTTCGTATAGAGGTTGTTTATTGTCTTTGGTTCGCCATTCTAGTAAAATCTTTTTACTCTGTTTATACTGGCGATTGTTTATGGATTTTGAATCAAAACAATATGCAAAACAGAATATAAGTAAAAATTAAACTTAAGGGACTCCAGACGTGATTTTTATCGTATCAGATAATTAAACCAATAGCTTCTTACCGCAATAAAAATATATTTGACGCTCCAAAAGAGAAGGCACACTCCCTTTAACATATTTTGTTTTCGCCATTATGCCATTCCATTGATATTTGCTGGCGTTCTATCGTGGAAGATATTTCATAAATAGTCTGATTTAAGCGCATTGTCGTATTGCAAATTGACCAATCTGTTACAGAAAAATGCAAACATTTATAGGTAATCTGTTCTGATGGAAATCACTTGCTTGTCTATACCAGAATTTCTGAAAAATTGACTTCATTTGGTGCATTCAATGAACTTGGATGCTTGAAGGAATGTGCAAAATGTTGCACGGTTTATTGGCAATGCCTCATTCATCATCTGAAATGAACGGCACCATGGCTAATATAGAGCCACCGGCACAGTCCTTGAAAATTTCATCATGAACTGACGGTTAGATAACGAGAAATCGCGATTTATATTTTCCCCATAGGCTCCTATTATAACCGCCGTGAAGCCCACCCTTAATCCTGTGCAATGAATGCTGTTTGTTTCATGGTCTTAGTTTGCCACTCATAAGAACGTGGACTGTAAGAATTACCAGTCAAATATAAAAATATCGTCTGTGTTGTACGGCTTGGTGCCTCACGAACAAAGCAGAATTTAGCTCACATCACCTTCACAGTTTGCCTGCTTGTTCTACCAGCGCAGCCTGCCGGCCCGTGCCGCCGACAGGGCAGAGTCCCTGGCTCCGAACCACGCACACCAGCATCGCTGACCCCTTGTCACCTCTGCCCCCGCCAGTCCGCAGACGGTGGGTGTCATTGTGCGTCTGGAGCGTGAGAACCTGCACGTACTCAACATGCACGGCAAAATCATCAAGGTGAAGCCCCAGGCTGTACACAAGAAGAAGGACTCCCGTTACGCGGTGGCGCTGGACACTGAGCAGAACACCATCCAGAAGAAGGACATCGTCAAGGTCATCGACGGTCCGCACTCGGTGGGTACCGGAGTTGGGGTCTGATATATCTGGTGGTGACTTGTACTCGGTGGGTACCGGGGTTGGGGTCTGATATATCTGGTGTGACTTGCTTTACTCGGTGAAGGGTTACGCGGGTTGGGTGAATCTGAGATATTTGTGCTATGTGGTGACTTGTACTACGGTGCACCCTCACCAAGTACTCGATTGCCAAAGGTACCGGCGGTTGCGGTCTGATATATTTCTTGGTGGTGACTCTCGCTAAACTCGTGACCGAAAATCTCGTACCGGGTTGGGGTCTGATATATCGAGTGGTGATCTTGCTGTACATCTGCGCCTCTTCCGGTACCGGGTGTGGCGTCTGGATGATATCTGGTACGCTAAGTAGATATGCGGTGTGTACTCGGTGGTACGTACGGAAGCGTTGTCGGTTCCTGATCATATTAATGGTGCGTAGACAAATTGTACTCTGTGCCTCCGATGGTACCGGTGGATGGGGTCTGATATATCTGGTCCGAGATGGGACCCCATTCCTCGCTACTCGGTGTGTCAGGCTTTACCTGATTGAGTACCGGAACGCGTCTGCTATATCTGGTGGTGACTGTACTCGGGTCGAACGCCAAACTGCCTCGATGACGAATTCCTTGCAATTCCCTCCCGTCAACCTAGACGGTTCGAATTGCCAAACCGGCACGGATACGGGTACCGGTCCCATCAAATTTAGGCACGTCAGGTCTGAAATCACTCTCTGAGGTGTGACTTTGTACTCTGGGTGCATACTGCTCCGGATACTCGGCGGAAAGTTATCCGGAGGATCTATTAATTATCGTATGGATGTGCACTTGTACTCGGTGCAGTCTCCCTCCTTCGGTACAGGGTTGGGTCTGATATACTCTCTAACGTGCTGAAGGACTCAGTAATCTCTGGGATGGATGACGTATTCCCCAGGTACCGGGGTTGGGGTCTGATATATCTGGTGCGATGACATTTGTGACCTCGGTTCTCCCCTGGTGATACCGGAGAGTGGCCGGTAACTGATATATCTGGTTTTCGGTGACTTGTCTACTCGGTCTTGGTGACCGGGGTTGGGGTTTGCTGATTATAATACTCGGAAGGTGGATCTTCTACTCGGGTGCATGCAGCTCTGCGTGCACAAGGTTACACGGAGTTGGCCGGTGGGCTATCCTTGAAACTACTATCTCCGCGTGGTAAGCACACTTGTATCTTCTGGTTATAAAGCTCTCGCCAAACCGATGTACGGGGTATGAGAGGTCCTGAGATGGTGACTTGTAACTCCGTGTAAGGTAACCGACGCTTGCATAATTCTGACTGGCGGTAGATAGAACTTGCTTAGCTCGGTGTCCCGGGTATTACCGGGGTGGGGTCTGAAAACCGAATATATCTGTGTCCGCGATGAGCTGTGGTACATCGGTGAATGGGTACCGGTCGCGTTCGGGTGTCATCTCATGAATACTACTCGTAGGTTGGCTAGGTACGACTGTTAACTCGGTGTGGCTACCGGTAGTCGGGTCTGAATATATCAGGTGGGTTGACTCTCGACTCGGTGGTGGTACCGGGAGATGGACGGGATCTGAATATATTCTGGTCGGTGACTTAAGTACTCGGTGCGGTCGGAGTTGGGGTTCTGATATGGTATCTGGTGGTGACTTGTACTCGGTCGCAATGGCCCTCCCCACTTAGACTCGATTGCAAACCTGCATGAGCGTACCGAAGGGCCTGGGCAATCTGACCTCATACTCCTCAGGCACGTGGACTTGTACTCTTGAGTGAAGCCTCCGAATGCAAGGATTAACCGGACCTGCGTTCGTTGGGTCATGAGAATACTGTCTAATTTCACAGTGTTGCTGACTTGTACTCGGATGCATTGTACCCGGAGTTCGGCTCTGATATATTCTCGGTCGGTCGACTCTGTACTCAAGGTAGCCCGCAGGTAACAAGGACGTCCGCGCGCGTCTGAATATGATCTGTGTGGTAGACTTGTACTCGGTGGGTCGAATCCGAGTTGGGCACTCTAGAATTATATCTTGGTGGTATTCCTGTACTCGGCTCGCCCCGGTCATCAGGAGCATGCGAAGTCCCTGAATACTATCTGGTGTAACCTGACTGAATACTCGTGTTTTGCCCGGATTTACCGAGGCAATGGCCCTAGTCACCCGGTCTGCTTCGTTATCCTAGGTGGTGACTCTGTATCTCAGGTGCTGGCGCTACCGGAAAAAGCTAGACCGGTGCGTCTGCTGATATATCTCGGTATTGGTGACTTGTAACTCGCGTGCTGCATGGTACCGGGGCCAGTACTCTGGCGCGGTCTGGAATTATTATCTTGGTTGGTGACCTGTACCGGTGACTGTACACGTATGGCGGCTCTGATATATCTCGGTGGTGATAACTGTACTCGGCCCGCTACGGGATGGGGTAACTGTTATGACACTCCTGGTGGTGACTTTGTACATCGTGTGAATCATCCAGCCCCCCTCCCTAAAACCGATCCAAAACTTCCTCATGACGAATTTCTCTAGGCCAAGCCGGTACGATCGTACGTACGTACCGAGTGGGATCCTGCTATAATCTGCCCTGTTGATCTTATACTCGGTGGGTACCGATTTGCAAGTACCGGGAGCCTCTAGACCTATCATCTGGTTTGGGTGATGCTTGTACTCTGGTGGTACCGGGAAGATGGTGGGTCTGATATATCTGGTGCGTGTGGACTTAGTACTCGGGTGAACTCGGTCACGCGGAGGCTGGCCTGATAATATCTGGTTGGTGACTTGGTACTTCGGTGTGTACCGGGGTCCTAGGAAGGTCCTGATAATATTGGTGGTCCCTGACCTTATCCTCCCGGTGTTATAGGATCTACGGAGCTGTCGGTCTGTATTATCCACTCTGGTGGGGAACTTAAGTACTCGGTGGTGGTACCGGGGTTGGGGTCTGATATATCTGGTGGTGACTTGTACTCGGGTGAGGTGTACCGGCCTGTTGGAGGTCTGATATATTCTGGTGGTGACTTGTACTCGGGTGATCGTACGGTTACCGGAGGATGTGGCCCCTGCGTCCTGATATATCTCGAGTGTGTCCTTTAGACGTGACTTGTCACGTCGGTGATTTTCGGCCAAACGGGGCTACCGCCCTCGGAGTTTTGAAGCGAAATGGGTCTCATATATCTGGTGGTTACGTGTACTCGGTGGCGGAGTGTCGCTGATGGTACGCGCCAGTTGGTGATAGCTCTGTCATACTCTGAGAACGGGGACTGTCACGATCGGTTCGTGTACTCGGAGTTGGGGTCTGATATATTCTGTGGATGACATATGTACATCCGGCCGTTAAATCCAAAGTACGCAAGGTGCAAGGTTGGTCTAGAATAACATATCTGAGGTGGTGACTGTACTCCGGTTGAAGCCGGTTACCGGAGGTGGGGTCTTGACATATACCTGCAGTATGTGATCTGATACTCGTAACGTGTACCGGGTGTTGGGGTCTGATATATCTGGTGGTGACTTGTACTCGGTGGGTACCGGGGTTGGGGTCTGATATATCTGGTGGTGACCTGCACTCGGTGGGTACCGGGGTTGGGGTCTGATATATCTGGTGGTGACTTGTACTCGGTGGGTACCGGAGTGTCTGATATAATCTGTGGTGACTGTATCTGGTGGTGACTTGTACTCGGTGGGTACCGGGGTTGGGGTCTGATATATCTGGTGGTGACTTGTACTCGGTGGGTATGGGACGAGTGACAGTGCCTAAGGGAGCATGGAATTACGGGTAAGTATTTACATGCAAAACATGTATGCGATTGAAACTGTGCGTGGATAGTGAGACGAGGTCGATGATCATCTTAATGAAAGCCTTGCTTGTCACACTTGTTCATCTCTGTTGTGTTGTGTGCGTGTGTTATTTTACGAAATGGTAGTCGGGGGGCTGCGGCGGGACGCTTTTTGACGGTATAGTTGGTTTGCACGTCTATTCATCAGCCTCGATCTCTGACCGCTGTACCTGGGCTGGCTGTCTGTCTGTCTGTCTGTCTGTCTGCAGGGACGTCAGGGCGAGATCAAACACCTGTTCCGTAGCTTCGCCTTTCTCTATTCGCGGATGATGTTGGAGAACGGCGGCATCTTCGTCTGCCGCACCCGTCACCTGGTGCTGGCCGGCGGCGCCAAGGTAGGGCAGCTGCAGTTCAGTCCAGAGCGACTGGACCCGCCCGAGGCTGGTGCAGTGCTGCCAACGGTCCACTTTGGCCGGTGCAGTAGGTCTATTGCTGCTTCGAATGGTGTTCATATTTGTCCTTATGAATTGTTTTATGTCCTAAAATATCCATATTGAGCCCGTTTTTGCGTAGACGTCAACACCAATTTGTATATTTGAAAATATATGAAGGCTGTGATAGACTTTCAACTAATAATAGCGATCTTGCCTTTTCCTAGTTTGTGTTTTGCTTTGGTTACTGTCGAAATCTGTCGTCTATCAGTCTCCGGGAAGTTTCCCATAAACAACTATCTCGTAGGGGCCGTTTTTGTGCCATGAATCCAGAAGTTCGGTAGTTATGTTTCAGTGTTGGTCGCGTGCTTCACCGTTTTCCGACCGCTGCTGTGCCGGTCTGCCCTCTTCTCTCCGCGTGTCCTCCCGCTCCGCTGTCTGCTGACCCCCGCTCTGCTCTGTCTGTCTGTGTGGTCGCCAGGGAGTGGGCACCAACACGGCCAGTGCCGGTTTCATGTCCCCGCGTCTGTCTTCGCCGGCCCACCCGGGCGGCGGCGCCAGCGGCGCGGCGGCCGGCGGCGGCATGGCGGCCGGCGCTGGCGGTGGCCGGGGCCGCGGTAGGGGCGCCAGGATGGGACGCGACAGGGACCTCATCGGACAGACCATCAAGATTACTCAAGGACCCTACAAAGGTCGGTGCCAGGTAATCACTGTGCCCGTGGTGTCTGTGTGTCTGTGTCTGTGTTGGTCTGATGTGTATCTGTTTGTATTTGTGTGTTTATTGTGCATCTGTCCTGTCCTCTGCTGTCTCTGTCTGTCTCCCTGTCTGTCTCTGTCTGTCTCTGTCTAGTCTGCTGTCTGTCTGCTGTCGGTCTCCCCCTTGGTCTGGGTTCTCTGTCTGTCTCTGTCTGTCTCTGTCTGTCTCTGTCTGTCCTCTGTCTGTCTCTGTCTGTCGTCCTGTCTGTCTCTGTCTTGTCTGTCTCTGTCTGTCCTCTGGTCTGTCTCTGTCTGTCTTGTACCTCTGTCTGTCTCTGTCTGTTCTGGTCCTGTCTCTGTCTGTCTCTGTCTGTACTCTGTCTGTCTCTGTCTGTCTCCTGTCTGTCTCTGTCTGTCCTGTCTGTCTCTGTCTGTTCTGTCTGTATCTGTCTGTCTGTCTGTATCTGTCTGTCTGTCTGTATCTGTCTGTCTGTCTGTATCTGTCTCTCTCTGTCTGTGCGTGCGTGCGGCGCCCTTGCGTGCGTTTGGGGAGGGGCCTTTTGCGACGCATTCAAAAGCCGAGTCATTTCGTTTCTGGACGTAATTCGTATTTTTTCCCTTCTCCGCCCTTGATTCTGTCCTGTAACATCAAACACACATTTCAGCTGATTGCGAGACTGCTCATTTTGTCCAGCCTCCGTTGACCTCACCACGGCCACGGTGTGACCCGTGTGACCTGTGTGACCACGTGACCTATTCATCGCTGTCAGGTCATGTCGGCGTGGTGAAGGACCCACGGCACAACAGATCGTGGTTCGAGCTGCACTCCAAGCTGTCAGACCATCTCTGTGGTCAGAATCGCGTGCTGTGGTGGGCGGCGGCCCAAGCGCCGGCTTCACTGTCGACCTACAACAAGACGCCACTTGTAACTCTGGCGGCGGACGAGTACGCGCATGTAACGGCGCTCGGTGGTTCGCGTACGCCATGCTACGGCAGCCAGACGCCCCCAGTACGATGCTCGCGCACGCCGCAGTGACGGCAGTCAGACGCCCTGCACGACGGGCCAGCCCACGCCAGGCCGCAGCGGTCTGGGAGCCCGTCCGTCACAACACGCCTGCCCGGCCGACTTCGACGACTACTCGTTCGACGAGGCGTCGCCATCGCCGGCCGCCAACTACAACCCGGGTAAGAGCGACCGCACGCCGACCGGCCGCTCTGGCAGTCAGTGGAAATGGCCAAACTCGGGCCACAAAAACAACGCAGGCTCTGTTTGAACTTTTTTCGTGGCATAACGTACAGAGGGCTCTATCAATGGTTTGCTGGCTTTTCACGTTCTGGGCCGATGGCCACTGCGCTTATCGTCACTACGTAATGTTTCGTTTGGTCAACTGGTGATGTATGTAGGCCGCTGTAATCGATCAGTGGTGCCAGCTGCTGGTCCAAGCGGTGGCCGTAGGCGTACTTTGACATAAAGTGTGCGCTCTGTTGTGATCGCATTGGTGGCCCCTCCGCCAGGCACGCCCGGCTTCAACGCCTACTCCCCGTACCAGCCGTCACCAAGCCCGAGCAGTGGCCACAACGCCTGTGAGTATACCTCCCACCGACACAAACAGTGGCCAGAACGCCTGTGAGTATACCTCCCACCGACAAAAACAGTGGCCACAACGCCTGTGAGTACCACCTCCCACCGACACAAACAGTGGCCACAACGCTGTGAGTACCAACCTCCCACCGACACAAACAGTGGCCAGACGCCTGTGAGTACCACCTCCCACCGACAAACAGTGGGACACAACGCCTGTGAGTTCCTCAGTGACATTTCCTTATCAGGGACTTCTCTACCCAGTGTGAATTTTTGCCCGTTTGTTGGATTTTTTAATAAAAGTTGTGCTACAAGAAATAAGTAAATGCTACAGAAACATAATGTACATGTCACTATCCCTCTATCAAGATGGATATCTGCTGACGACCGTACCGCACCTCACCCCCCCGGTCAACAGCACATGTCTGAGGAGCCAAATAATGGTCATTTGTGTACTATTTTTGCAATTGTACTACAGCTACGCAAAAAAATATGCTACAATCCTAAAGCCCAAACCAAAAATCCAACACTGTCCTCGACTGTGATGTGCTTGACATTGCAAGGGTCGATCTGATTCCGGGAGTAGCGGCCCTCTAAACGTACGTGCGTCACACCCAGCTTGTATGAGTCGCCATCCACCTGTGTCAAACGAAAGAAGGGTCTCAGTGGTTGTTATGTTACTACTTGCGTTTGGTTATTCAATGATGTATTTGTTGGTGTTGAGGGGTGGATCCAGCTTCTTGGTTGAGGGGAGGTGAGTTTTGTCGTCCGGGACTGGGAAAGGCGCGTTGTTTTTCGTGGATCGCAAGATGTGGTGCGTTGTTTTTTATCGGACTGTAGCAGGCGAGGAGGAGCGTTAATGACGTGGTATTTGTTGGCAAGTGGGGTAGTGCGCGTAGTGTGCGTATATTTGTTTGTAAGAACAAATTGTTGTTAATCGGTCCTGGGGTAGCATATATCCTTGAACTTGAATGTATTCAGCTTTGATGCCACGGGCCTGGACACAGCGGAGGGACGGCGGCACGGCCTACCAATTTCGTCTGGTCCTCCCATTTTTTTAATACAATTTTGTCATAGTAACCCAACACGAAACAAAACTGTTGAAAGCTGCCCCCTGCCGCCATTTGTGAGCTACGGTGTAACCCCTACTTGATGTCGATTAACGACACAGCGCCGTTGAGAATAAAACATGTCTTTCAAAAAGGTCTCTGATAAGTCAGTAAAGCTGCAACCTCTTTGAAAGACATGTTATATTCTCAAATGTATTTATATTTGTATTATTATTTATATATTATATATATATATATATATTATTTATATAACAAATAAATTAAAAGCTGTCCCCACAGCATACAGTCTAGGTGCGACAGGTCAGGAGAGCGTGGAGCCCACGACACGGCCTTCTTGAAAGTGATGTGTCGCTTGGGGAAGTGCTGCTCCACGCTTTGTTTGATTTGTATCATGCCCCCTAGTGGTTTTCCCTTGAAATATGCCCTGGGTCTACGTTAAACTTCTCGAGAAACTTTCTACGGTTATCAGCGTAGGATCTGGTCAAAATGAAACTTTCAACGCAGAATGTTTAACCTGGGTGGCAGTCAAGAACAAGAGTCTAGGCATGGGTAAAACAAGTGAAGTCGGGAGCTCAAGGGCGCATCAGAGTCGAGATGGTGGTCTGTCGACCAGATCAAGCTGCAACGTGGACACCTGGAGCATTTGCGTAGGGTCGTGATCACGAGGGTGCGAGCTTCCTGAAGCTACGACTGATGGTGATTTGTTTTTGCCATTTGGAATTTTCCTTGAATGAATAATCTTTTACGATGCAGTTAACACTTTTTCATAATTGAAGAAATGTGGGTTCGTTTTATCTGGGCCACCCTGTAATAAATGTGTTTTTCAGGGGTTTAAATAAAAGAACGTCTGATAAAAATGTATGTGCTGTTTGTGTTTGTGGGATAGCATAAGACGGTCGCATGTTGAACATTATTGCGTGCTAATTTTTGAATGTAATACGTTTGCATAGGCGGATCCAGAGGGAAGAGGACGCACGTGCCCCTCCCTCATTGGGGCGACTTTCACACTACAAAATTATCGGCGACGTCCCTGTTTGCGACTATTTACGGGCCCTGCAAAAATATATTTGCCTAAAATCCGGGGTGATATTTTTTCGCGACATTTTGTTCGGGAGGGGGTGTTTACCGAGAGGGCATCTAGGGATGCCGTGCCACCCAAACCCTTGCGAAAGTCTGAAAACGTGGGGGGCACCATTCACATGACGTTTTATCAACTTGCTTATTTAACGGTTGAACTCATTTGAGGGAGTGTACCACCTCATATTTCGTGTACTTGAGTGCGCCTCTGCATATAGAATATGTGCAACCCCAGTTATATGCATGATGCATATTGCAGTGAAAACGTTTCTGACGCATGTATTGCACCGCAAACTACGAAGGAAGTATGCGCCACACTATCGCATTCGTATCACTCTCCCAAAACAGGACCCCGACACCGCATCTGCTGGGTTGATTTTTTCTCCAAATTATTGACATAACACGCGTAAATAAATTTAAGGAAAACTCACAAAATTGCAAAACGTAGTTGAGCACTGAGCAGTAGTTACGGAGCAGCAAGCGAAAAAACACGGGGAGGGGAGGTGGCGGAATCTGGTGTTCTGCAGGGAATAGGGTTAAAAGGAAAACTTTTCAATAAATATTTGTAACTGCTGGTCACATGATTTTTTTTTTTTTTTTTTTTTTTTTTGATCATGCAGCTTATATATTTCACTGATAACATACCAATACCACACATTCATAAAACACATGCTTGTGCAGCTTTTTACAGAGATGTTTCCCCCCCCCCCCCCCACTTTTCCCTAGCTCAGGGTGCTAGGATAGCTCAGGTGGTCAGGTGGTCAGGGTGCCTCTTCTCCATCAGCTGCTCCCGTCGACGGCCAGCGCACAGGTATCGGCCAGCTCCGGGTCAGCTCCGGATACGCGCTGAGCAGTTTGTGGGCTTTTTAGGGTTTGGGCTTGCATGTCTCATATAACGCCCTGTTAGACTGCAGCGGGATTTTTGCGCGTTTTGTGGAGCGCTGGTTGGCGTTACAGGCGTCGAGGTTGAGGAGGTGTCGGATTCGTTGGCTTGAAGGCATAGGTGTTTTTGACTGTCGCTGGTCTGTGGTCAAGCTTTGGTACAGTTGGTTGGTCGGGGTACGACAACACGCTCTGTAAGCTGTTGTCAGCAGGCCGCCGAGTCTCACGCCTCGCTTAAAATGTGCCGTGGCTCCGCCAGTTGCAGATGTGCGTGCTTTGGCCGCGTACCACTGCGATGGGACACGCGCTGAAAAGGAACTCGGGTCTCCGCTGTCGCCGGTCTCCCGGAGTATGCGCCGACCAAGTTCCTTCAAGAAAGAAGAGTGGATTGGCCAAACAGTCACCAACCACACGTTTCGACGGCGACGGGCTGGAACCGGTACCTGCGGCCGAGCTCGGCGTAGCGTCGTCCCTTGCGCCCTTCCGCAGCGGTGGCAGCGGCACCAGCATGGGCTGCAGACTTGCTGATGACCGAGGTGCATAAGTGTCTGCGATGATGGCTCCCACAAGAGGCACTTGCCTCGACGAAGGGAAGGTGGTCATGCCGTCCGTCGTCTGCCGTCGCACGGTAACAGTCGGTGGTCCAGCACAGAAGGATGCCACGCTCAGAGGCGGTTTGATGAGTCATTCGAGCGGCCGTGGCGCGGTAGACGACCGCGTACTGGCCGACAGAGGTGCAGACCTCGAGCATTCATCATTTTGGTTGTTTGTTGTGCTCCGCATCCGGCAGTGATCGTGGACGCAGACGTAGCGCAATCGCAGGGCGACAGCGGTGGCAGTGTCGTGTCCAGCAGCATGCAATACTCGACACTGGAAAGGCGGTTCAGCCAGGGCGGAGTGTGGCTTGCGCAGCGCGGGAGTCGGGCCTGTCGAGTCGCTGAACAGGTGTCGAGGAGCTGATTTAGCCACAACGGTTGCCGCAGCGTTGTCCCACGTATTCTGGTGATGCTGTTTAGTGTCTTCAGGCGGCCCGACACCAGTTACCGGCCACCAGTCCTCGAGGAGACCAGTCTCCAGACGCCCCAGACTCTCTGCACTGTACGCGCTGATGTCAATGATGAGAGAGCGTGATGACTTTATGGAGTACTTAACTTAAACTTGTATGCTGTTAACTGCAGCGTCTTACCTTACTGACTATAACGATGAAGGTATCTGACCAAAAATGGCCTCCTCCCTGCCATGTGCTAAAGCGCCGTCTGTTTCAGTTGCCCAATGTGATGCTCTCCACATTGCATGGGCAGGTTCGAAACGGCTCAAGCAATTTTAGAGCTGACTAAGCAGTTTAGAAACTTTCTGATGCTCTGGTGAATTCAATTGCTAGGCAGTTTCGAACTGTCTGACGCTCTCGTAATGTCATGATTGGCCTAGGCAGTTTGAAACTGGCTGTTTTTCAGGTCAGTTTTGCAACTGCCCTGGGCCGGCAGGCAGTTTCGAAACTGCCTGGGTTTTCATATTAGCTGTAACATATATAGTTACTCTGCTACAAACCGTTCAGTCGCCGATCCCTGTTATTCTCTTATTCCTGGTGTAGCTCAGTTTCGACCAGTCTCTCAGTTTCAGTGCTCTTTGACACTGTGTAGTACTGATAGTTACCTCACTCGCTCTCCTACCTCATGTTAATGTTTGGGGGGTGTGTCTGTCTGTCTGTCTGTCTGTCTGTCTGCTGCGTGTGTCTGTTTCTGTCTGTCTTCTGTTGTCTGTCTGTCTGGTCTGTCTGTTTTTTGTGTGTTGTGTGTCTGTGTGTCTGTAGTGTCTGTGTGTCTTGTGTGTCTGTGTGTCTGTGTGTCTGTTGGTTGTGTGTCTGTGGGTGTCTGTGTGTTGTGTGTTGTGTGCTTGTGTGTCTGTGTGTCTGTTGTCTGTGTGTTGTAGTGTCTGTGTGTCGTGTGGTCTGTGTGTCTGTGTGTCTGTGTGTCTGTGTGTCTGTGTGCCTGTGTGTCGTGTGTCTGTGTGTTGTGTGTCTGTGTGTCTGTGGTCTGTGTGTCTGTGTGTCTTGTGTGTCTGTGTGTTCTTGTGTCGTGTGTCTGTGTGTCTGTGTGTCCTGTGTGTCTGTCTGTTTGTCTGTCTGTCTGATCTGTCTGTCTGTTGTCTGTCTGTCTGTTGTCTGTTGTCTGTTCTGTCTGTCTGTCTGTCTGTTGTCTGTCTGTCTGTCTTGTCTGTTGTATGTTGTCTGTCTGTTGTCTGTCTGTCTGATCTGTCCTGGTCTGTCTGTCTGTCTTGTTGTCTGTCTGTCTGTCTGTCTGTCTGTTGTCTGTCTGTCTGTCTGGTCTTGTTTCTGTCTGTCTGTCCTGTCTGTCTGTCTGTGTGTCTGTGGTCTGTCGTGTTGTATGTGTGTGTGTGTCTGTGCATCTCTGTGCGTTTGACTGACCGGTGTGTGTGTCCGTCTGTGCAGCTGGTCCGGGCTCCACGGCCAGTCCGTCGCCGTACGCTGGTACGCCGTCCCCCGGCTCCGGCTACCAGCCGAGTCCATCTCCGGGCAGCGCGTACACGGCGCCCTCGCCGGCCGGCGGCTACAGCCCGCACCCGGGCGGCGGCAACGCGCCGACAGCCGACCTTGCCGGCCTCGACTGGCTCACCACCGACATAGAGGTACGGTGCCGCTGCCGGCTGCAGGTGGCTGCAGATGGCTGCACGGCGAGGATGCGCCGCTGAGGCCTCGAGCTAAAGCTGGGTGGGAGGGTCGTTATAGTTTTAAAAAATATACCTGAGTCATCTCACCCCCACCAGCGTATTTGCTTGAGCTTGTGAGAGCTGGCTAAGTTAAGCCGATTGGTAATTAACTTGCACGCTGCGGATGACCTCTTAACCATAACATGGTTGCATACAAAGCATTTTTTTCTTCAAAGATAATGTAATATTTCATTGTATTTCTAATGTTAAGTACACAAAGTTCACACTTGACTCATTTCTTGGACTATGGATGTCGTTGGGGTTTGGTTAGAGGTTTATTGCGAGCGCGAAGCGCGCAGCGAGTCCTCACTGAATACCGGATTTTTCTCTCATATAGGTCGGCGACCCGGCCCGGCCCGACCATAGCGCTTTTTATAAGCTTATATCTTCGGAAACACGCATGTGATTGACAAGCGGTCTTTGCCATCTGATTGCCCCATTCAATTACATTGTATTATTGACATGTTTCGTCTCACGTGAGGGGTCAGCATGGTGCGTGACACGTGCCGCGTCAGGGGTGTCAGAAAACGTTATCTTGCTATAGCTGAGAAATGGGTGGACCGATTAACCCGCGCCCCACTGGGCCTCTGCTTTTCCCGCGCCCGATTGGGGGGGGGGTGAACGCCCCCCTCTAACTCGGCTTCTATGGCACGTAAAAAAACACTGTTCGAACTGTTATCAAAAATCATTTTGAAACTATTTCAGACTTTTTTCGCTCACGTCAAAACTCAGGTCACCAGAGGTCATTGAAGGTCAAATTTTCCAGTTTTAGGACATCGCTCCAGAAACCCCGAAATATCTCGGAAACTATGCTATTTAGAAACAAACGGTTTTTACGCATTCGTTAGCCATTGCAATTTGAAATCGCACCCAGGTCCTCAAATTTGACATCAGATCAATAGTTTGTAGGTAGGTCAAAGTAAAATAGGTCAAAGTGAATAGGTCAAAGTAAAAAATGCCGATTTTTGATTTTTGAAGGAAAAAAATGCAACTAACTTCTCACCTAATAAAGATAACGCAATAATGTTTACGCCATCGTGTTTGTTTCGTCAAGGCGCTTTGACATTGGTTAAATTTTATCGTGTTAGGTCAACTTAAAAATGACTCAGGTAAGTGTAAAGTTGATGCCCAAGAAGGGTCATGGTTGTATCAGGAGACGTGTCTTGAGAGACAAACACATTGGTTAAGTGCCACTTATCTCTGCATTATGTCCAGAGTTTATTGACGAAAGGTGTTTGGTGACTCAGATGACCCGTATGGGTCACTGAACAAAACCTGCACTTGGATCATACATAATATCATATGATAACATTATCCAGAAGGAAACGGACTGATATCGTCGAAAAATAAAGCAATTTAATATTTCTCCATTGACTTATAATGGGAGGTCACAAAATTGACCCAACCTCAGGTCACCGATATCAAATCCGAAATACACATTTTGTTGATACTGATTACTTAATGTAATCCTAAAAGATTGATATCGATGTATTAGAAACTGTGGTCATGGCACGACCGCAAACTTTTTGGGAGGTGGGGTCACTTGACCTGACCTGGTGATCTGACCTAATCCGACACGAAAGTTAAATTTTGGCAAAATGTGCGGAAAGGATCAATGATAGTTATGCCAAATTTGGCGGCGCTACGCGCCGCCGTTTCTTCGTTATCTCGATAAAACAGGAGGGGGGTGTTTAACCCCTTCCAGTGGGGCGCGGGTCAAACTGAAATTTGGTGTGTGGTTACCACACCACTGGCAATGCAAGTCTAACTCTGGGTCGCACTGCACGTGCGCACCTGTTCCGTCCACGAAATTACCCACAAAACAAAGTTGCAATACCAGACATAAATCTCGGCAACCAAAAGTCGCAAAGACACAGGTTAAACA
Organism: Semibalanus balanoides; assembly: GCA_014673585.1. Taxonomy (NCBI): domain Eukaryota; kingdom Metazoa; phylum Arthropoda; class Thecostraca; order Balanomorpha; family Balanidae; genus Semibalanus; species Semibalanus balanoides. The sequence continues at coordinate 3,858 of VOPJ01006922.1, read as the reverse complement.
CAGATGTGTAGAGAAATGATCCGCCCGGGGTATGCGCTTAGTGTCGATCAGCGGCGCGTGGCACGTTCAAAGTTACCGGCTATACAAGCGCAAATTAATGGTTTTATGACGTTTTAACGATTTGAATCAGTGCTTAGCATATATGGTACGTGAAGTGCTGAAACACTTAAGTGTAGACCAGTGTACCGTTTCTAAAATGCCTGTGAAAATTTAGGTTTTAATCCAATATTTCGCTGCCAAAGTTCGCCTGCAATATATTCATTGCCAAATTTAGAATATTTCCTTCGTTGCACTGGCGTAGCGTCAAAACGAAATGGTGCTAAACGATAAAAATGATGCAGCTGTCAAGTGCAATCAATTCCATCCATTGCCCACCCAAAATGTATTTTTACTAACAAAGATAAAACTTACAATAGCAAGTTTAAAAGAACGCTGCAAACCCTATTTGGTTCAAAGTATAAAATGTGACATCAAACGATTTAGTTCGGATCAATTTGCGACGGCAAAACAACACAGTAAAAACAAATGAAAACCTTGCTTTGCACAGAACGAGTCTCCGTTGGGCTGATACGAACTTGACGCACATGTAAACTCCGAGCTGTTAATTGTAAACCCTATCGAAATTGATGATCTATCTCGGCAACGATAAGTTACACGGACATAAAACAAACACAGATGCGAAGAGAAATGATCGGCCCGACGTACCCACACCCACACCCAGCCGCATCCCACACCCACGTCCCACACCCACACCCAACCGCGTCCCACACCAACACCATCACCCCACACGATTACCCATGCCATCACCCACACCATCACCGCAGACACACTATATAAATCAAATTGCGCATTGCAAACATACATAAATCAAATTGCGCATTGCCCAAATGTCCCTCTAGGAACGATTAAGCTGCAATTCGTTGTATGTTTTTAGACCACAACACTGGCCAATGTCACGCAAGTCAAACCTTGGGTCACACTGCACGTGCGCAGGTGCACACCCCTATTCCGTTACTAACGTCCTTGCTATCGGGTTTATTCGGACTCGCCCGTCCTTTGCCGTTTAAGGCGTCTTGCTGGTATTGTGATGGGTAATTAACCATTATAGTTGAGAATGTACACTATATTGATTTCTATACATTATTGGATCTATGAATATTCTGAAAACTCTCCTAAAAATGCATACAATGTGTTGAAGGTCAGATGAAGCCTGCGTGTCGGGCGGACTGTCCTCAGTCGTGGGAGGGGGAGAGGACGTTAACACGCGCACTGGATGGGGCACTTTTGTGCCCCAAATGTTTGACGTGAATTTGCTAAAAAAACGAAAGTGAGGTTGGCGGTGGGTTTTTGTGCGACATTAAAAGCCAACACAAAAGCGGATCGTTTGACGCAAAAAATCGATCGGCAAATGTTTGAGTTATATGGATTTTAAGTCAAAGATGGCGGTCAGAATCTAGGTCGGCGACGCGATATCTTTCAGAACCAACAGTCGCTGGTGACCTGTGACGTCACAGGTCAAATTCCAAAAGTAAGTGACATTTGACACTCGTGACCTCGTTTGACCTTAAAGATATTAACCTAAGGTCACCCTAAATTTAGCAAATGTTGATCATCATAGCACCAGCTATTTACCCTGTAAGGTTGATTGTTCTTCTAGCTTTCATACTTTCGAAGATCTCAGGGGGCGCAAAAGTCCCTCTCTCCAGTGCGCGTTAGTGGCATACCCCTCTCCAGTGCGCGTATTAAGTTTCGCTGCTAAATTCTGCCGCATATTTGGAATTGCTTGATCGGATGGTGGGGTAAGGGCCATCGTAATAACCTATGCTTAGCGTGGGTCCCGATCTCGTAAATCGTAAATCAAAACTTTCCGACTAAATTTATAGAATAATGTATTCAACAATATGACTTAACCCGGCGCAAAACTGACAGGAAAAAAATGTGAAGGAACTAAGCAAAAGGTAATATGAGCGACTTGTGTGCTGTTGTGAGGATTGAGTTAATCGTAATACTACAACAAAGATCAGGAAAAATGTGAAATATTGGACGACATGTGACATTTATACATCAATAAGTGGGACATTTTCATTAGCACAACCTACGGGGAGGTGCTATTTCAACCCTCCCTGAAGTTACTTGCAGGTAAATACACCTTCTCAATGTATAACACCATATATCTCCTTGAATTGGAAAGTCCCAGCGGATGCTATAAGTCTCATATTTGTACGTTAAAAATGCTGATAATTTAATCTGAAGAAAAACTATGGGGGGGGGGGTGGTGAAGCAAGGTCGATTTCAAGGTTTTTCAGCATGCTCTTCCAGATTGCCATACCAGTTTTAAGCCGTATGTCCAAGGTCAAACATCCCTTTAAATGGTAGCGGAGTGACCATAGAACAATCGCTTTCACCGTTTCTACTTGCACGGACCGTGGGAATTTGTATCTCTTGCTCAGCTGTTGTTGTTGATCTTGATATAAACTGGTCTATTTCGGTGAAGGGAATGGATTTGAGCAAACTGTCGACTCTTTCCAGATAATGCTGAGAATGCTGAGAATTTCACAAACAATGGCATTTGCAGGAGTTAACAGAGGACGGTCAGGGTGATATTGCACTGGAATCTGAGAGGAAAATTATCGCTTTGGTTCTGCGTCGCACTGCGTGGGACTTTGTTGTGCCGACGATGTCCACCGCTGAAGTAAGCCCACCCTATCTTGATTAATCTGCGTGCTCCATAGACGGATGTGTGGATTAAATATTACCTGTAGTGATCATGGCAAGCTGAACCATCTCGCTCATAAAAAATGTAGAGTTAGTTGTGATACAAAATTATGTAGGGGAGACTGCCCACCAGCGAACACCCCTTTTGAAAAATCGGTCTAGTGGCTTTGTGCTTTGTCCTGGAGATCTGAAACTTCGTCTAGAAATAACTTAATTAAATGCTAAGGAATAACCATTAGCAAATTAATTTAACTCAATACAAAATTTGAGTTATTAACAAATTTCATTTTTGGACCTTACTGTTCACTGGTGGGCATGGGTATTCATCAGTGAACAGGGGAGGTTCCACCAGTGAACAGGGGGGACTCAACCAGTGAATAGGAGACTTTTACCATGAGTAGGTGGTTGTTTTGTTTTTTGCTGATGCCCACTTGATGCTTGTCGGCAATCCATTTACACTTGACTATCTCTGTAACACTTGACAATAATAAAACAACAATTCAAACAAATATATTTCAAGTTCAGGAAATGTTATCTACCAACATGTCTTCACACAAGTCCAACAATTTCAGATGTTCAGTAACACAAAAATAACGTTGACCTAGTAATATGAAATTAACATTTTTCTGGAAAGTATTGTCTTTGGAACGTTTCGGCACAGCACAAAGCACTCAGCATTGAATGCTGTTACGAGAGAGGGTCCTCATAAAACGTGAGGATTTCCTTGGTCTGGCCGTGGAGCCCTTTGTGGAGTTTATCAGCCTAACCAACATATTCACTTGCATTCAACAGTTGAAGAGTTGAGTTTTCCGGAAGAAGATCCACCAGGAACAGGTGTTCACTGGTGGCTCCCACCCCTGTTCACTGGTGGCATTCAACATATTGATCAAATTTGAGGGGGACAAATTAAATGGCTGTTTCAAACTATGACATTAACATCATTCAATGTACATCGCAAAAGGTGTCACTAAAGTTAATTTCGCTAAATATACAAATATAACGTTTCTGATAAGCAAAAACCACTAATCGAAAATAAAACGTCACACGCAAAAAATAACTGTTTGCATCCTGACAGAATCAAATCAAATCAGCCATTGCTGTTAACAACTTTAAACATCATCGCTTTGTGTCAGCTACCACCAC